>JAKSZT010054014.1:5385544-5605196 GCA_026826555.1 Tolypeutes matacus | reverse complement strand
TATATATATATAAATAACATTTTTGTAACCAAATACACATATATGCATATATATTTATATATCATTTTGCAAATGTTAAAAAAAAAAAAATCAACAAAGAACAAAAGAGAGAAGACTCAAATAAATAAAATCATAGATGAGAGAAAGGACTTTACCACTGACCCTGCAGAAATAAGAGAGATCATAGAGGATATTATGAACAACTGTCTGCAAAAAAACTAGACAATGTAAAGCATGTCATGGTGTTTGCAACTAGAGAGCCATTGTGTGGGTGAGAAGGAAAGTCTAAGGTCATGCAGATCCCTAGAAGGAAAGCTGGAAGCTAACAAGGGACTGTATAAGGTAGTAAGACCTCACGTAAAACACGAATATGGGTGATAGTGCTTCTATAAGACTGCTTTACAAAATATGAATATAAATATACTAGAGAGAAGGAAAAAGAATAGCAGCTATGTACGCCAGGCGAGGCATAGAGAGATTGAGAGGTGATGAGTTTTGTTTGTTTGTTTATTGTTTATTATTATTATTGGAATAAAGAAAGTGCTTTGGGAGTGAGTGGGATGATGAATGCACAAACCTGTGATTACACCGAATTTCACTGATTGTACTCTTTGGATGGATTTATGCTTTTTTAATAGGCATCAATAAAATTGGGGAAAAAAAATGCTTAAGAAAAGAAAAAAAAAATTAAAACCCTTACAACTCAACATTCCATTTTATAACAATACTTGTTTCCTGACTAGAAAAGTCACAAAAGCAAAGTGGCTTCTCTCTCTCTCAAAAAGAAAAAAAAAAAGGTGGTTTAATTGTAGGTACATATTTTATTGTGTTAATATAATGAAAATAGAAAAATAAAAGGAGACAAAATGTTTTGTTACCTCGGTGCCTATTAAGATTTTGGCACCCTTTCCGGAGAGTGCCAGCCAATTCCAATAACATCAGGAACATGAGGAAATAAACTAGACATTTTAATTGTGAGATTATAACATACTGATGGAAGAGCTGGGAAGGAGCCAAAACAATTTTAATGACAAAGCAATAATCTAAGCAAGGTAGAAAACATTAGACTCTGCGGGCTTCGAAAGGAAATTAAGAGGCAAAATTAGTGACACCTCAAAGGTTATGAAGCCAGTAGACTATAGACAGCATAAATGGTGTGTGATGCTGACAAATTTATTCTGGGTAATGCAAAAGGCTTACCATAGTAAATCAAAGTATAACTGGGTAAAATTTCAGATAGCATTAATAATTGATGATTTGGTTAACTGTAAAATATTATATCCCTGAGAAAAATTTAGAAATTTCAAAATAAGGAGTCCTTAGCACCGGTTGTCTCTGACCTTGAGTGAAGGTTCACATTACTTTAAAACA
Organism: Tolypeutes matacus; assembly: GCA_026826555.1. Taxonomy (NCBI): domain Eukaryota; kingdom Metazoa; phylum Chordata; class Mammalia; order Cingulata; family Chlamyphoridae; genus Tolypeutes; species Tolypeutes matacus. Next base: position 5,603,825 of record JAKSZT010054014.1, on the reverse strand, counting down.
TTTCAATTCAGTAAAGTGACCATGGACGGGTCAGTCTTGGAAGAAAGGATTTCACCTGTCTGATTCTTTAAGTAAGGGCTCTACGTACTCGTAACATGCTTAGCGACTTGCCCTCAGGAAGAGCCTGGTGGCAGCTGGTGGTTCCGTTAGTCTCGTCAGCCCTTGATTGACTCCTTCCCGAGACACGCCCACAGCTATTTAGATATGATATAGCATCCAGGGAAGGGCAGGGATCTCCAACCTCATCTGTGTAGGAAAGCACAAATGGTTGTGCAGTAGAGAGACCCAGATGCTTTAGGGAAGTATTGATTTGCCTCATTATTTCTAACCAACCTCATGGAGCTGTACTTCACATACAATAAAATTCAGACATTTTAAGGGTACATCCTGGTGGGGGTTGATAGAAATACCTACCTGAGAAATTGTTTCCGTCAAGTTATAGAGCATCTCCTTCTCTCCAGCCAGTTCTCTTGGGCCTCTTCCCAACCAATAGACCCCTCCCCAGGCAGTCACTGGTCCGTATTCTATCAGTATACATTGGTTTTATCTCTGTCGTAGAATTTCACACACACAGAATCAGTATTTACCTGTTTATGTCTGGCCTCTTTTGCTCAACATAATTCCCATGAGGATTATCCATGCTGTGTGTACCACAAATTCATTTGCTTTTTATTGTTAGATGGTGTCCCATTGTAAGAATAGCAGCAATGTGTTTAGCCATTGATTTATTGATAAAGTGTGTTTTCAGTTTGGGATATTACAAATAAAGCTGCTGTGAACATGTTTTGTACAAGAAATTTTTGTGGACAAAACTTTGGACAGAACAAATGGTGTTGAGCATCTTTCATATGTTAGTTGGTCTTTGTATATCTTCTTTTGTGAAGTGTCTGTTCAAATAATTTGTCCATTTTCAAATTATGCCATTTGTTTTGTTACGAGAGTCTCTGTTGCTGCTACGGCTCTGTGCGCTCTGGAAGCATTCTAGAACAATTCCCGTGGCACGTATTTGTGCTGCACTTTCCCCCAGACTGTGGCCTGCTTTTTCAGTTCTTACCACTGCCTTTGAAGAACATAACATTTTAAAGTTGAAGAAGTCCAGTTTATCATCTTCCCTGATGCCAACATAGCCACTCCGTTTTCCTGTGTTTATTTTTGAGAGATAGATCTATTCCATCCTTTTACTTTCATTATTTTGTCTCTATATTTAAAATACATCTCTTGAAGAAGAATTTAGTTTGGTCTGGCTTCCAGCCTAAAATCTCCATCTAGTAATTTGCATGTTTAGTCCAACTGCAATTAATGTAATTATTATAAAGGTTAGTTAATTCTATCATTTTACTCTTGATTTATCATTTATCCTAACTGTTTTTGTTCTCTAATTGTTCTATCCCTGCTTTGCCTGTATTAATAAAATATTGTAATATTCTTTTTATTTCATCTGTTAGCTTATCTACACCTCTTTTTTCATTACTCTTAGTAATTGCTCTATGCCTAATAGTATGCATCCTTATTTTACAAGTCTACTTAGATTCAATATTGTACCTCTGCACACTTGAGATGTCTCATTTTATGCCTGATATTTCTCACTTCACAAATGTAATAACCTTGCTGTACATAATTCAATTCACCTGTCCCCTATTCTTCATGCATTTTTTGTCAAATTTTTTCTTACTTTTCCAGAGATAAAGCCCTCACCTTACAGTGGTGTTATTTTTCCTTTAGAAAAAGCCAGTTGTCTTTGCATTAAGTTATGGGAAGAAAGAAAAGTATTTTATATTTACCCACTGTTTGCATTTCTGGTATTTTATTTTCTTTCTTTAGATTTGAGTCTTCATCTGGTATAATTTCCCTTCAGTTTCAAGTGTATCCTTAATACTTCTTCTAGTTCAGACCTTTTGGCAACAAATATGCTCAAATATTTTCACCTTAAAATTCCTTTATTTTGCTTTCATTTTTAAAGGATATTGTCACTGAATGTAAGATTTATCTTTATTTTCTTCTTTCTTTCCTCCCTTGAAAACTGTTGTTCCATCGTCGCCTTGCCTCCGTGTTTTTCTGATGAAATATCAGTAATCTTCTTATCCTTGTTCCCAATACCTTATGTATTGCTTTGTTTTGTTTTGTTTGTTTGCTGGCCACTTACAAGATTTGCCTTTATCCTTGTTTTCTTTGACTCTGAGGCACCTAGGTATGGCTTAGACTCTCTTTCTCTCTCTCTCTTCTCACCTTCCCCCATCTTTCTCCTCTTTCTCTCTCTCTTCTCCTCCAACCCCACCTCCATCCCCACCCCCACCCCACACACTGCATGAGATTGATGGATCTTTTAATATGTGCTCTACAAGTCAAAACCAAATTCAGTAAATTTCAGAATTTTGAAATTATTTTCTCAACTATATTTTTTTCTACCCCAGTCTCATTTTCTGTTCCTTCTGGGATTTCAATTTACTGAATGCTAAACCATGTGTTAATTTCACGCTAGTCCCTGAGGCTCGATTTAATTTTCTTCCATCTATTTTCTTTTTGGTCTTCAGGTTAGATCATTTCTTCTCTTCAGCCTTCAAGTCCAGTGATTTTTTTCTCTCCTTCAGTATGATATCAAGCCCCTCAACTGATTTTTATTTCAGTTATTTTTTTTTTTTTTTTCAGTTCTAGAATTTTCTTTTGGTTGTTTTCTATAGCTTTCATTTCTAAGCTGAGTTTCCATCCATTATCACATTATGGCCTTTATATTCCTTTACTTATTAGATTATTTTTTTCTTTAATTCTTTGAACGTATTTCTAATAGCTACTTTAAATTCTTTTCTACTAAAGTCAACATTTGGATCCTCTGAAGTTCAGTTTATATTGGCTACTTTCTTCTTGACTCTGGATCACATTTTCCTGTTTCTTTGTAATTTTAGTGATTTCTGATGTGATACTGAACAGTGTCTATAATATGTTATAGAAACTATGGATTTCATGTTCTTTCTCTGAAGGAATGTGACTGTTTTTTTGCAGACATTACATGCCAGCTAATCTCATTTAATCTGTGTGGACTTGGTTTTACAATTCATTAGGGTGGATCTGAAGCAGATCTTAATCTTGGGTATGGCCCTTACTGTGAAAACCCAGTTTTTGGTGTGTCTGCCGGATACGAATGGTACAAACAAGACCCTCACAGGCCTCGCCGCCCTGCTGAGCTGGAACTCCAGAGCCCCCTGCCTTTGCTGCTCAACCTGCAGGATTTCTGTTCTAGGGTCAACTCCACAGCAGCGCTACCTGCCAGCCTCAAAAATTCTCTCCCTGCTTGTGGACCACCCAGCTTTCAGAGATGGCCTTGCAGGGGGCTCCTCTCTGCACAGAGGCCCACTGCTCTCAGTATTCCAAACTCTCATCTCTGCCTCCTCAAATCAGTGGGGCCATTTTGTCCCTCAGAAAGCCAGCTCTCTGTGCTATGGCTGGGGACTGTCCACACATGAGAGCTGGGCCATTGTGGGCTCCACTCAAGCTTGCCTTCCTGCCCTGCTTGCTGTACTTGGATTTTCCATCCAGTTTTACTGTCATTCATGGGGGAGGGGTGGTTCAATATCAGTTACTCCATTATATTTGGACATGAAAGTCTGGCCTAATTATTTTACTGTGACAAAGGAGATAAAGAGAAATGCTTCGTGTGTTTTAAAAAGTACCATGTTAGTATTGTTTCTTCTAAAGCTGCAAAAAGAGACAATGAATTAAGAATCTGACAATAAGTTGGTCAATTTGTTCTATGTAGATAACCAAAGCAGAATATGATATTCTTAGAGTTAAATTATCTGGCTCAAAGTAACCAACTTGACTTTTCTTGATCAAATAACAAGATATTTACTGACTCTCCCCTTACCTAGTTTCATGTAGACATGCTTTGTGATATAATCTGCATATGAAGAAATAATTACAGTTTCAACATCATTTTCTCCATTCCTTTCATTAATTTATTATCAGCTCCATGTTCACACATGTCATTAGGCAAATTATTTCCCTTGATTTAAGGACCTCTTTTTTGTCCACATGGAACCATAATTTATATAAAGCCTAATTATCAATGGATGTATTTTTTCAAGTTTTTTTAAAGTCAAATTTTTGTTCTTTTTTGAGCTGCATGGCTTCCCAAACAATTCTCTGTGCAGGGTGTGGTGAGTATAGAACCTTTAACAGTGGATCCCCAAGGACAACTGATGTGACTCTGTAAATACTTCTACTTACAACTGCAACTACTAGTAAGAAAGGAGATGGCAAATTTCAGCACACCCATTAACAATTCTGTTCTCATCCCTGCCTTTTAAATTTGTTTCATTTAATACCGATATATAATTATAAAAAAGTGAAGTTTTCTGTTTATCCAGAAGTTTCAAAATGCCTGAGACAATGGACTTTCCCATCTATTTACCTGCCTTGGTATTGAAGAAACATGGCTAATAGCTAATATTCACTCATTCAATGGTTCAAACATTCAGCTAACAGGGAAAGCATAACTGTTTAAGTAGGTTAAGTATAAACTCTATCCCTACCTTCTGCAAGTACAGAGTACAACAGGAGATGGACATAAGACAGGATGACATCGCAGGAGAGAATAGCAAATGTTGAGGACCAAAAATGAATGGCCTTGTACAAATGGGGGACCAGCATTTAGTGTGTGCCAGAAGAGGGGGATGAGCTTCAGAGGAAAGTAGGTATGAAGCTTGGGGGAACAGTGAAGGCTCACGAGGGTGTCATTCCAGGCAGAGGGAGCAGAGCAAGGGAAGGGCTGGAGAAGCTGGATTTAGGAAACCGAAGTGGTCGGTGAATATTGAATGTGGAATGTTTAAGGCCAGAACTTGGGGATAAAGATATGACAATAGGTTAAGACTTTGCCTCTTGGTGAGGAATTTTAACCTCACTTTTCAGAAACGGGAAACTCTACAGTTGAGCATTGTCTCTACTGGAAGGTATTTTAGAGCACGCTGGGCGATCCGTGAGGAGAAGGCCATGGAGCATCACTGTGGACCTCTCAGTGGAGATGTGGGAAGGTTTTCCAGGAAAGATGACGAGACACTTGCCAAGCGGCTCTCAGTTCTGGAGGAGTCGAGTAAGCGTTGCATCATCCCATGAAGGGCTTTTTAAAACCAGACTTCCTGTCCTGTTCCAACACTTTCCTACAAAACCTTTAAACAAGATGTTATGCTGTCTCGAGTCCTAGTGTATTGTCAATAACCACTCCATGAGTGGTTTGAAAATTCAAATATTTGCAGATTTGGTTTATTTTAGCATTTGATTTTTCCTCCTTAGTGAGAAATTCTAATTCCCCCTATGACACTGAGAGTTTCTTTCCCTGGAAAAGTTTAGACCAGGGGTTCTTAACGTTGTTTTTGCTCCATGAACCCCTTTGCCAGTCAGGTGAAAACCACGGACCCCTTACTAAGTCCACACTATACTGTGTGTTATTTAATAAACGTATCACACTCGCACCAACACGTCCCCACAAGAGTAATGTTTGTTTGTTTGGTTTACTTCCAATTCAAGTGCAGGGGCCGCTTGTTAAGAAGCCCTGGTGTAGAGGGTACCTTGCAGGGCCAGCTCAGCATGAAACAGCCTGAATCCCTGGCACCTTAGGTCAATGGCCCAGAGTCCTTGGGAGATTTACTTGGTGAGTATAGAGCCCTTGACCAGCTGAACCCCAAGGAGAACTGATGGAATACTGTAAATTCTTCTACTTACAATCGCAACTCCTAATAAGAAGCGTTTCCATCCATAAAAATGAGGTAATAATAATAATATCTCCCACATGAGGTTATTGGGAAGCTTAAATGAGGTTATACATGTAGAATTTGACCTTCCTTGTTCTTAAGCCATGATAAAAAGAATGTGGTCTCTATTTCCCATGAATAATCTCAGAGCCATGACTACTCCCCAGCATTTTACAAAGTTTAAGACCCAACTTTTCCAAATTTAAATATTTTAGGTTAAGCAATTCGCATTAATTATTTACTCGGAGTTGAGCTTGCCTCGCATCAAGACCTCTTTAGCGGGCCTTTGAAGTGTGGACGCCTGTGGAGTGATGGGCATTTGCTCAGGTGTTCTCCCCCATCCCCCACTGGTGGGGCAGAGGGGACGTAGGGGACCTTTGGCGGTGGGAGCAGGAAAGAGCCCATGCCACGCCGGGTCTCTGCGATGGGTGCCCCTGGGGGCAGACTGGTGACGGCTAAGATAGAGCGGCGCCACCTGGCATGGGGCACAGCGTTGGAGCCTTTCTCCAGTGTCCTGACCATTTGCCCTGCTCTCAAAGTCCCATCCTCCGTGGTGTCTTGTGCCGCAGCCCCCACCAGTTCTCTCAGCGCCTCCACACAGACCACCAGACCCCCTGCTGGCAGCACTGGAGCCAAGTGCTCCCCCTCAGACCCACCCAGCAGCCGTGCCGTCCCCCGAGCCCCAACCTGGTGCCGTGGCCACAGGCCTGGCTTTCCCAGGAGCATGTGCTGCCCCTGAATCCACGAGATGGGTCAGCCCCAACTTGCACCTCCTCCTGCTCCCCCACCCTCCGTGGCTCCTCCTGTCCCACGCGTCCTGTTCCACCTCTTCTCTGCTGTCACATCATGTCAGCTGCTTTTTCTTCCTGGGCTCAGCTCTGAAAACAGAAGCTCTCAGCCCTCCGTGGGGGAAGCAGGCTCCTGGCCAGGTTGGCTTGTCGTGGCTTTGGTGGGGCATAGGCAGCCTGCCCTGGCGGTAACTAAGGAAGAAAGCACACGGTTTAAATGTGCAAAGTGTGCCATCCGAGGCCAAGGACAAACCTGACTGAGTGTAAGAGGGTGGCTAAAGGCCGCTGTCCGCTGGCCTCCAGTCGGCTGATGGGATTGCCACATCCTGCGATCTGCCCTTGGCCGACCCTCTCTGCCACCATGGGCTCTGGTCTTGTCCATCACTTGGGGACTCTGGCCTTTGACTAAGTGAAATGACGCAAACGTGAGTATCCGGCTTTTGTTACCTAGAAGAGTGCTAGAAATAATGACACACCTACGGCTATTTCCCGAGGGCTTTCTCTGTCGGCCCCCCAGAACAGAGCGCCAGGCGAGGCCCCCTCCTGACCCCCACGCCAGCAGGGAGCTGAGCTGCCCGCCCAAGGCCACACACTCATGGCGCCGGGAGGCAGTGTGCAGGGGACTGGACTGATTGACAGCTTGAGGCGCGACTCTCCAAAATCTATGCATGTCACATATGCGAAGCACTAAAGGTGAGTTTCAGCAGCAGCTTCTCCTGCCGCACTTCAGACCTGTCGCGTGACAGGTGACACGGAGCCTGGGGAGCGCAGCCTGGGCAGAAAGCAGCACCTCGTTATCCTGGGCCTGGTCTTTTCGGTCCGCCATGACTCCGCGTCAATACTTAACTATTAGAGAAATGATTTTTATGTACAAATTAACACAGAGGTGCTGAGCTTTTAAGACTTTATGTGCTTTGTTGAGGATTCAGGGCACAGGAAGACAGCTCTTTTGGGAAGCAATATAAAAATTCACTACAATTGCAGACAAAGGGTTCAAAACAATGCAATCCCATTTTCAGAATTACACACACACAGGAACATGTACGGAGAAACAGCCAGGCTGTGGGGTCTGTGCGGCCCCCGGGCCTCTGAGCCTGCAGGAGGACGGCGCCGGGAACAGCACGCCCGGAGGGTCAGGTCACAGCCCGCCCACAGCCTGCAGCCAACCCCGACAGGTGACGTGGAGCTAGCAGCGGTTATCGCTCAGTGCTGAAAGTGTAGGTGGCGTTTCATTACAATACATACTTCCTAAAATTCCTTGATTTTCTTGATTTGAGCATCCATTATCTGAGAAATACAAATTGAGTTTCATTTGGGGAAAAAAAGAGAAAGATACCAATTGCATAAGAAACACTATGATTTCATCTGTGGTTTATAAGTGGAATTGTCAATTACAGCTACGCAAGGCATAACTCATAAAAAGCATAAGAATGAGCACAATCTTTTTAAAATTAAAAAATAAGCACCCATGAGCACACTTTTAAAAAAAGCACGTCTGCATGTTCACACTTGAGTTTTGAGGGATGACCAAGCTTAGTGGTCAACTTTGCTTAACCTCAAGGAAGACATGGCTCATTTAAAAGAGCGGCACACAGGCAATACTTTCATTTTTCCCTTCGCAAAATGTCACCCTCTGCTCTTATGAAAGAAAGAGGAGCAGCTAACCCCACAGGCCCTTTACTTGCTAATCCAGCTTCTCATTAAGAATTGATTGCTTCGGAGGTCCAGAGGCCGACGTTGCTGGTCAATTAGACGCACAGGGCCTCGGAGGCTGAAAGGGGACGAGAGCGCAGGTGATAAATAATTTCCAGTGGCGACTCCCCTTACCGGCCAGCGTGGAGGTCACTGTCCTGGCCGCAGCCGGGCCGGGCCGCTCGCCTGACGACTGAAGACGCGGCCCTCTTATCGGATGTGGACACGCTAATTTAAGCTCCGAAACCTGAACCGTGTGAAACACCATCTCCAGGCAAACAGGAGATGCCGCCGCCGTGTCCTGCAAGAGCCGAGAAGAGCGTGGCCGGCGGCCGGCTCACCCGTCCTGGCGCCGCGTGCTCCCCTCCTCGTGCCTTTTCCAGCTCACCGGTAGTCCTGGTTTCTCCTCCTCAGTAGGGAAAAGCCCCCGGGTCTGAGTCTGGTCCAGCAGAGTCGCTCAAAGGTGAATTCACACACATCAGCTGCTCAGAGGAGCAGCTGGCCCCCAGCCAAGGGGCAGGGGCGGCCGTTAAAAAGGAAGGTATCAAAGAAGTTTCGAAGTAATTGATGCAGGAGAGTGTTTTATTACACAAATTTCTGAAAATGTGCATGAAAAGCGTTTTCCTACTGCTTTTAGCGTTGAGCCTGGTTCATGGCTCTCCATGCCAAGGGACTGTGGCCTCCCAGAGGGCAGGGAGCGGTTCTCCTAACGCCATATGCTCCAGGAATGTGATTCTTGTCAAACAGCACACGTTCCAGGAAAGTGTGCTCCAATTAATTGACTCTGAATTGAATCCAATGCAGGCAGAAAGTCAAGCCAGGTTAGCAACATTCCTTAGGAACTGAGGGGTCAACTAGTCTCCAAGAAACCCATTCCGCGTTTTCTTGAGTGACACTCTCTCGGGTGCTGGTGGAGTGCGTGTGTTCTGAAGGTGACGGCCTTACCGGCCAGAGCGTGGGCACATGTGTGTCGTAACGCATTTCCACGTGTCCTCCCGGATGCTGACACACCCGTTCTCGCCGTCACGTCGCTGCTGGTGCCGCCTGCTCCTCACACAGCCGCCTACCCTCCCCGTGACAGCCTGGGCTGGGCGAGGACCCTCCAGCACTCTGGAGATGGCCTGAGAACCAGGGTCCATTTTCTGGAAGATCGTGAGAATCGCATCCCTGACCCCACTCCACCAGGGAGGTGGAGAGCCAGGCATCTCCAGCAGGGCCTGTCCCCCACCCCTCCCGTACCCCCATCTCATAGCACTTCCGCCTTGCATGAAGGGCCCTCTTCAAATCCGCTTACGTTTCAGTGTAAAGTATAAGCAGCAAACGGCTACGCCCGTCTGTTAACAGGACACCATTTCAGCAGGAGATGGAAGTCACAAGGGGGCCCTTACTTAGGGGAAGCTTAGATTCCTCTGAGTAAGAAATGTCCACAAGCCAAGAGCGCACGGCTCCTGCGGCTGGGGCATGGCCAGGAATGTTCCTGACTGAAGACCAGGTCTCAGCTCGAGCAAAGGCAGCGGTGCCCCAGGCACCCAGACTCGGGGTCAGCTCAAGGCACATGGTCTCAGGGTGACCAGCACCAGGGTTAGGGTTAGGGTTAGGGTTAGGTTAGGGTTAGGCAGACCTTTGCGGCACCTCCCCTGCCCCACCAGAGAGGAGGGGTTCACTTAGAGCAGCAGCAAGCTCCAGCGGGCCTGACCCAACGAGCATGCCAAGGGACCACAAATACCAAGATTGCTTAGATGGATTACAGAAAAACAGGGGAGACGGTGTGGGTATAACTGGGCCATCAATTAAAAGTTTCTTGTGCTTGTAAGATGACAATAAGATCTGGAAAACAGAACTGAAAACCATCATGTAAGAAAAAGAAGACAATTTGTACCTAGGTGATATATTTCTTTACTTCTTGCTCCTAACGGGCATTGCAAGAAGTCTCGGTGGACTTTGGAGAGGGAGGGAGGGACGAGAAAGGCCTGTGCAACTCCTGGAGTAGAGCAGCACAGGGAGTCACATGTGCAGGAGAGCAGTGTGTGTGCAAAATACAGTTTCCTCTCAAACACACGCACCAATGGGTATCTCCAGCGAACACAGCCATGAGCATTGCGTGTTTTCCCATGCGACACACTCTGAAGTCTGCTCTCCACTAAGGGTCTAAAACGTTTTGACACCTTATAGGACTTAGACACGTTGAGAATCACTGTTTTATTGTTAACTTATAGACATGGGCAGCTGATATTTAATTGACATTTTTATGGCCATATCCATAGTTTTTTTTCACTCTTAGGGAATATAGTTTTCACTCTATGGTATACTCACTCTTAGAGAGAAGTCCAACATCACTGACCATTTGCATTAGCCGTCTTCTGTTCCATAATTGACACATGGAAACAACCTAAAACATTGGCCAAATCCTCTTCATGAGGCACGCCCTTCCTCTGCAGCCATTTACTGTGTAAACACAATGTCTGCAGTGGACAATCATTTCCTGAAGGATTAGAAATGTCTCCTATAACTTTCTTTGCATTGTTAATACTTTTACTAACTCTATTTTCACTGATAAGGCAGAGGAAGAATTTTTTAAAATTAAATAAACACATCATGGAGATGTTTATTTTATGTCCTGCTCTGCCTGGAAAGTCAAAACACCTGCCTTAGTATATAATAAGGCATGGAAATTCCAGTGAAAAGTAAGCCATGGAGTGCAAATTCCTACTCATTGAGACTCCAGTTTAAATCTTCTGGGTGAATCTGCACTTTATGTCCAGTGTCCAGGCTCCAATCGTGCCAGCAGCTCTCCCTGATGCCCTTGCACCCGAAGCCCAGACAGCTGCCTGGGTGTGAGCACAGCAGAAGGGTGAGCTCAGGGAGGGCCCCTGGCGCTTCGTCCCCTGGGGCCCCTGGCGCTTCGTCCCCTGGCCGCATCACTAGGCTGTGGTCCTTCTTTTTCAGGGAAGCTGCCTCAGCCTTCACAGCCGCCAGCCGTCCCTCTGTGGAGGTCAGCTGCTCCCACTCAAGCCTGTGTGAAAACAGTGTCTCAATAACAGTATAGCAAACACATACACCTTCCAATCAACACCAGAATGGGCCCCACTAAGACTTATTACTCTTCAGATAAGTGGACTTCAGGCCCCTTTGCAAGGAAGGGACTTAGTGATGGGCACATTTATGGAGAGATAAAAAACAGCAGCAGCTGAGGGCAGCTGCGAGTGACTGTACTCCATCTTTTGCCCAGCTTTAACTAATCTCCTCGTGACTAATCACGATGGAACCAAATTATAGGATTTAAGCTCAGTGGATTGGCCAAAAGCTTTGTATCTGTGTCAGCCCACTCAAGAAAACAGAACCCAAGCCTGGGAAGAAAGTGGGGGGCAGGGAGGGTGGGGAGACTAGTTACAAAGATGATGGAAAGACTAATCAGTCAAACGATTAAGCAGCCTAGGATTTGTAACAGCAAAGGTCTTTACTATGTCCAGGAAGGAGGAAGCAGTGGCGTATGTGTGTGTGTGTGTGCGTGTGTGTGTGTTGAGGGGTGGCAGGGTTGTGAGCTGAGCCCGGGGCCTGGGGGCTGATGGAAACCAGAACTTGGGCTTCACAAAGCAGGGGGGCTGGGGTGTCTGGCAGGACTGGCTGCCCGGACGAGAGGGGTATGCTGATGGAGGCGTTTCCCAAAGCCGAGAAGACAGAGGAGGACCTGGCTTTGGCCTCCCACTTCGTCTCATGCTCCATGCTCCTGCCAGCCTCAGCCACTGTGCGACCACAGCCAGAGGACAGTGGGCCGAAGGCAGGCTGGGAGGGGCAGGGCAGGGCAGGGGCTGCACAGACAGGTCCAGGACGCAGATCAGTTACGGGTGAGGCTCTGAGAGACTGCAGCATTTGCAGCATCCCTTGCTAAGTGACGAATTGCTGAATCAGGCTCTGGTCTTTGACTGAAGAGTCTGGTTGGCATCCTGGGGTCCCGGCCGCCTCTAGTAGCCAGCAAAGGGGTGCTGATGCAAAACACCAGAAACCTGCCGGCTCTTGTAAAGAGTATTTATTTGGGGTAGAAACCCACAGTTACCAGGCCATAAATCTTAAGTTTCTTCCCTCACCAAAATCTGTTGCCACGTGTTGGAGCAAGATGGCTGCCGACGTCCGCAGGGGTTCAGGCTTCCTGGGTTCCTCTCTTTCCAGAGCTTGTTTCTCTCCAGACTCAGCTCCTCTGCCCTCTCCACAAGGCCAGCTGTAGACTAGCCAGCGAATGGCTCATCTCTCTTCCCGGAGCCTCTGCTGTGTCCAGTTGAGCCTTCTCTCCTTCCTCATTTATCTGCTTCTCTGTGTGTTTACTTCCCAGGCTCCAGGATCAAAACTCCAACCTCCCTTCTCTGTGGTGCAGTTTCTCTGTGAGTCCCCACCCACCAAGGCGGCAGGGGCTCAACGTCCTAGTGACGTGGCCCAGTCAAAGCCTCAATCATTATTTAATCAAGTAAAAGTGAAAACCCTGAACCCAGTATAATCTAATATGCCCAGAAGGACAGACCAGTTCGCAAACATAATCCAATATCTATTTTTGGAATTCATAAACAATGTCAAACTGCTACACCACCTTTTACAGAAAATGATAAGAAGTCCTGTGTTGTTTGACTTCTGAGCTCGTTGACTAATGTGGAAGAATCAGTCATCAAATGTAATTCCCAGCATATCAGGTCAGACTCCTGGCAAGTGGGGCCCCCAAAGTGCAGCCACATATCTGGGAGTGAGCCAGGAAAACATCGGAGCAGCCGGAGAGGCACTGTAAGAAAGTTCAGATGTTTCCCTGCTAGCCAGCATCCCCCACGACACAGCCTACACACTCGGCACCAGGAATTTGGCTGCTGGCGAGCTGTTCACCCGCTCTTGGGGCATGTGGACATCAGGTCACCAGCACAGGGGTGGAAGCCTACCAGGCGTAGCGTCAGAACGACAGCCACCAGGAGCTGACCCTGAGGAAAGAAGCAGAAAGCAGGCTGACCCAAAAGAAAGTAATTCAGACAGCTTTCTGGCCCCCCAGCACATCTTCAATATAACAATATAATGATTAAGGCTTGAGTCATCAAGGAACTATCCAACCACATTAGAATAATTCTGCTTCCAGAAAGTTCAGTCCAAAAAATATTTATCACAAGCAAGTTAAGCGCTAGGGGTCGGAAGTGGGGGAGGGGCACAGTAATCATTGCTGCATTTTATTAAGGCTGTTGGTTACGACGCATTCGAGTGCAAGTGGCTGGGGTCTCAGACTGGACCTATTGGCCCAGCAGGGGAGATCCAGATGTAAGATGACCTTCAGAATTGATTCAGGACTCAAGGACGTCGCCAACCACCCTCCCCCACCTTTTTCAGCTTTGCCCAGCCTTCCTTGGCCATGCTCAATCCTCGGCCCCAAGGCTGGCTGCTCCAGGAGGTCACAGGATCGCTGCCAACTGCCCCAGTCCTTCATTTTGCCCCTTCGTAGTGAGGAGGAGAGGGAGATGCTTATAGAACCTTCCAGAAAAGAGATTTCCTTGTTGTCCAAATAGAGGTCTGGCTCCAGCTGGGTCAGGTGCCTGGCCCCACAGCAGAAGCAGTCAACTGGGAACATGCTTTGGGACCTTTGCCATCACCTCTGTCCAGAGCTGGGTGGACCAGCTGACCATCGGGGAAAGCCCACGGAAGGAGTGACATACCAGCTGGCACACGTGAGCAGGGATCGCGGCCCCATGCAGAAAGCTCAGCGCTTAGGTACACATTCAACACTTTACACCAGTTTTAGGAAGATTATGTTAAAACAAATTGTGGGTTGTATGTATGTTACCAGAACACAGATTTTTAAAAATACATAGGACTGTACCACACAAACAGTGGACCCTAAGCTAAACCATGGACTGGTTAATAGCAGTTTTAAAAATGTTCTTTCATCAGTTGTAACAAGTGTACCACAATAATGCAAGATGTTAAAATAACAGGGGTTTGTGAGGGTTCCAGCTGCATGCACCCCAGAAAAACATGTTCTTAAATCTAACCCATCCCTGTGGGTGTGAATCCAATGTAAGGAGGACATTTTGATGAGGGTACTTCACTTAAGGCGTGAACCCCCTCAATCAGGCTGGGTCTTACTCCTCTTACTGTACTCCTTCAAAAATGGAATGGAGAGAGAGAGAGAGAGAGAGAGAGAGAGAGAGAGAGAGAGAGAGAGAGAGAGAAGCCATAGGAGCAAGAAGCTGAAAACAACAAAATCCAGAAGAGAAGGGGAAACCAGCAGATGCCGCCATGTGCCTTGCCATGTGACAGAGCCTCTTCGGCCTTGATGATGCCTTGATTTGGACATTTTCATGTCCTCAAAACTGGCGCTAATAAATTCCGTTCTCTAACCCAACCCATTTCATGGGATTTTCTTTAAGCAGCCTAGGAAACTAAAATGGGGGGTATATGGGAACTTTTTATTTTCTGCATGATTTTTCTGCAAACCTGCAACTTCTCTAATAAAAAAAAAAATAAGGAAAAAGAAAACAGATTTTTTTACACATTCATAAATGTAAAGGGGAAGACTTCAATTTCTGAGAAAGCTGGTAGAGAGCTGATGCACTGCCGAGTAACACTAACATGAAAACCAAGTCTGCTTCTCATTAATGAAGCTTCACCGTAAAGCCTTTGCCACAAGCGCGGTAAACGCGTGCCAGTGAGCTTTTGCAGAGAAGGTGGGAAATTATTTGTGATCTTTTCTGGAGTGGAGTGAGAGGGGCATGCCAGACATAAGTGTTTACACAGAATGAGACAATACATTCTAGGAATTTTTTTGATGGAAATAATTATATTTTCTCTAAAATTTTCAATAAAAGTATTCCTTTTGTCAATGCATTGGTCTGTGCTAAGAGAGAAACCATTTCCCCATGAGTACATAAAAAATGCTAAATAAACTAAGTAAATAAATCCACAGCTGCATACATACATGCACACATAGCTGAGTCGGAAGAAAAAGGAGTACTCGAGCGCTACAATAAAAAAGGGAAAGGAAAGTCTGAACAGGAAGCTAGGGGTAACAGCACAGGGACGCAGAGGTCATCGCGTGGCAGTGCAGGCCCCAGCGCTCGGGCTCCGAGGTCCTGGGCTCCAGGTAATTGAGTTCCAGGGGCTTGTGATCCAGGCACTTGGGTTCTAGTGGTCTGAGCTCCAGGGCTTGGGGCCCAGGGCTTGCTTCAGGGACTTGGGCTTTAGGCATTTGGGTTCCAGGGACTTGGGCTCCAGAATCCCGTGGTGAAGGTGAATTCCCACATGAGACTGGATGGTGATGGTGGCCTCTGAGGACGTGCCACGTAGCTCTGCACCGTGGGCCACGGGGGCCAACATTGGGTGCTGTGCTCATAGACTCTCGGCTGTACCTGTGTGCAGGCCGTGCTAGCCAGGGGCTGCCCGGGCCTGGGGGGTACACACACCTCTGAACCTGCCTTGGTGTGAAGCCTCTCCAGCGACCTCCAAATCTTCTCTAGGCTGCTTCCAGCCATGCTTCCCTCACTCTCACTCTCCATCAGTCCACCATGCCTTCGATGTAACAGCTCCAGCCTAACCCAAGGCCCTCCCTACTTTTTTCTCCCTAATAAGAAGTTGCTCATTTTAATCCCACCTTGGCCTCTGCTAGTGAGAGGACCTGTCTAACACGGTTTTCACACCATGTGCAGCAGGGAGCAGAGACTGCGATGCCTGCTGAATGTGGAGATTCTCATGGGCATGACGAATCTCTACTCACGAGCCCAGAGAAGCGAAAAAATGGCTGCTTCTCTAAAGCATCTCTAAAACAATAATAAGAATGGAAACAAATGATCCTGTAGTCAATCAAAACCCTAGCCTGTGCCTTGCAAATAGGGTCTGAAATTATACCCACTGTGTTATATGGAAATTGCAAACTGATGAATAAAAATATAAAATATTCGATATTCTGGAACCAGGAAAATACCTGTGACCTGGAAAGTAACAACAACAAAAAAAAAAGTAAAAAACTTGGAAAGGTCATCCAGGATTCGGAGTTTTCTCACAGGAAACCAACAAAACAAAGTATGATTATGACTCATTATGAGGGCAAGTCAGGAGATACAATAAATGAAAGAATTATGACTATAAGAGGGAGATATAATAAAGCAATATGAAGAAGATGTAGATAAATGTGTTTTAGTTATTTAATTATTTTAAGCTGCAAAAGAAGAACTAGGAAACAATTTTAATAGAACAGATAGATTTGAAATAGAACAAAGTATTATTTCGAAAGTTGAAAATAAATCTGATCATCCGAATGTAAAGTTCAATGGATGAGTTTCACAGCAAAATAAGCACATGATAACTGAGATTCAGTGATTGACAAAGTAGACCTAAATTGCACAAAATATGGCACCAAGAGATGACAGAAGTTGGAAGATATATGGAGGTTAAAAGGAGATGAGCAAGCGTATTTCCAACAGGAGTTTCAGAAGTAAAGCTTTGAAAGGGTTGCAGGGAAACAATAGTTGAAAATACAAGGAACAGTAATGTCCAAGAATTAATGAAGGAGATAAATCCTTATTGAGGAAGCCCACTGGAAGTTGAGAAAGGTAAATTTAAAACAAGTGTACCTTGAGACATTCTGTTTGAATTGCAGAATCCCAAAGACAAAGTCTTAAAAGCACCCAGATTGTTACTAAAATGAATGAAGCTTTTAGACCAGAATCACACACATTATTAGCACCAGTAGGGTCAAGAACATACAGGAACAAGATTGACCATACGGTGAGGGAAAACAGCTGTCCATCAAGAATTCCAAACCTAGCTAAACTGTTATTAAAAAGGGAGGGGGGAGGGGCAAGATGGCGGCAGAGTAAGTAGCTCCAAGAGTCAGCTCATGCTGCAGGGCAGTTAGTCACCCACAGCTAGTTAAAGCACCTGCTTGAGGGGCCCAGGAGACCAGAAGAGCCTCCTGCAACAACCTTGAAAGAATGGAAGGAGGAGACTGCCCGTCCGCAGAGAAGATTCATAGCAGAGCACTCTACACCATGGAGGCTGGTGTCCATCCTCCACTGTCAGCACAAGCTGCCTCAGGAGCTGTTCCGTGGCTGGAGTTGGAAACTCCATTTCCCAAAAATGGTGGTGGAAGAGACAGTTGGGCACCAACTTCAGCTACTAATTAGTAAATTTGGCTGGCTAAAGTATAATCGAAGAACAGCTAAAGTTTGAACTTGTCCAAGTCAGAAAGAGGCCGGTAGCTGCCATTTTACCTCTGCCCATGGCTTGAGGGGAAGCGGGGCTGAACGAAAATCGCAGTGCTGGCAGGGACTGGCTTCTTTCCACCCAGATCAGACTGCAGCCCTGGTCTAGGCTCCAGCCCCACCTCTGGCAGGGAGGAAGCTGGCGGGACCTGCACCAGCCTCTCCCGGCAACTGTAGGTGCTTTCAGCCACACAGACTGCATAGTTGGACACCTGGGGCTCCAGCCCTGCACCCCACCAATAGGATAAGAGGGGAGCTGTCTTTCCTTGGTCTCCTTGGGAAACTGCCAGTGCTTTCTGCCCACACAGAACACCCTCAAATTCCATCCCCACCCTCTGCGTAGGAGAGGAGCAGGGCTGGTGCAGGCACTTTCAGCCCACACATACTGGATACTCAGTCACCTGTAGCTCCATCCCTGGCCTCCAATAAGATAGGAGGGGAGCTGTGTTTCTTCAGGCTCTCCAGGACCTGCAGGTACTTTTGGCCTGCACGACTGGTTTGTTGAGTGCCTTTAAATCCATCCTTACCCACCCCCTGTAGGATAAGAGAAGGCTGGTGTTTTCTCAGCCTTTCTGGGCAACTGCAGGAGCTTTTGGCCCACACGGACTAGTTTCTTGGGTGCTTGTGTTTCCATCCTGATCCCTTAAAGGATAGAAGGCAGTTTCCCTTTCAAGGAAACTACCAGCACTTTTGGCCCACACTGATAAGATTTTTGGGCACTCCAGAGGGCCCATCCCCACCCCTGGCAGGGGAGAAGGGCAGCCAGTGCTACATTAGTCTACCTGGTCAATTGCAGTTTGTTTTCACCCACATGGCTTAGTTTTCTGTCTATACCTGCAGCTCCATCACCCAGCAAACTTCATGAGACTCTCCAGACAATTACAGATGGTCTTGGCCTGCATGGCTTATATTACTTCACATGGCTGAAGCTCTTTCCTTAACCTTGGCAGAGGAGAAAGGTGGGAGAAGCTTCAATCATTCCTGGTGCAATGAGGGCAGCTTCAGCCTCCACAGCTTACAGCACCAACTACATCCTTGGCTCCTACCACACAGCCAGCAAAGGAGAACGGGCAAGAAAGCCCTAAAATAAAGAGAGAAACGGCACCCAGAATAAATATATCTCCTAAGCCAGATGCCAAAACACCAACAAAAAATTATAATCAGTACCAAGAAACAGGAAGAAATGGCCCAGTTAAAGGAGCAAGATAAGCCTCCAGATGACATAAAACAGTCGAGACAACTAATCATAGATGTTCAAACAAATCTCTTTAATAAATTCCGAGAGATGGCTAAAGAGATTAAAGATATAAAGAAGACATTGGGCGAGCACAAAGAAGAATTTGAAAGCATCCATTAAAAATAGCATATCTATACAAATACTCTCGCTGCTCTGATTTTGTGATAATCAGGGTGGGCTAAACATCCGCTATATTAGAAACCATGCGTGTGTCCCCAGACCTAGTTTTCCCCCTAGGTCTGGCTTTTAGAATGCTGGTGATAAACTAAGCCTGACTTATTATATGACCAACCTGTCTGGGAAAAGATTGTAACTTTGGGTGTCTTTGGTAAACCTTAAGAAATATAGCAGGGGGGACAGATGTGGCTTGGGTGGTTGGGTGTCAGTCTCCCAAATGGAAGGACCTGGGTTCGACCCCCAGTAAAAATTTTAAAAAAGAAAAATATAGAAGGCGCGTGGGCCACCAGGCCCCATGCACAGGTGCACCACCAGGCCCCATGAGTGGGTGAGCCGTCAGGCCCCATCTGCGGGTGAGCCATTGGGCCCTGTCTGTGGGTGCATTGCCAGGCCCCGTGAGCCACGCAGCAAGATGATGATGTAACAGGAGAGTGACAAAACGGAAAGACAAGAAGAGACGCACCGGAAAAACAGGAACTAAGGTGGTGCAGGTGGTAGGATGCCTCTCTCCCACATCAGAGGTTCCCAGGATCAAATCCCAGTGAAGACAGGAAGAGAAGGATGAGAAAGAGGGCAGAGAACGGACACAGAGAGTTGCCCAGCAAATAGACACAGAAATAGCAAAAATGGGAGAGGGGGACTAAAAATGGATAAAAGCAAATAAATAAATGAATAAATAAATCCTTATAAAAATTTATAGGGGAGGAAGATACGGACTATAGTTAGTAGTAATACTTTGATGATGCTCTTTCATGATTTGTTAACAAATGTTTCACAATAATGCAGGGTGTTTGGGGGGGGTGATGTGTGGGAGCCCTGTATGATGTTATGCATGTTTGTTTTGTAAGATCATGATGTTTACTGAACACTTATAGTTTATGTATGTTCATGTATGAATGATATATTTCAATAAATTGCTTAAAAAAATAAAGAACATTATTTTGTAATTAAAAAATATCATATCTTATCAAATGAAAGGCATAAAAAATGAAATTAAAAATACACTGGAGGCATATAACAGAAGATTTGAGGAAGCAGAAGCAAGGATCAGTGAACTTGAAGACATGGCCTCTGGAAATAAACATACAATAGAACAGATAAAGAAAAGAAAGGAAAAAATTTGAATAGGGTCTCAGGGAACTAAATGACGGGAAGAGATGTGCAAACATATATATTATGGGTGTCCCAGAAGGAGAAGAGAAGGGAAAGGGGGTAGAAGGAATATTTGATGAAATAATGATAGAAAATTTCCCAACCCCATTTAAGGACATAGATATGTGCATCCAAGAAGCACAATATACTCCCATGCAAATAAATCCAAATAGACCTACTCTGAGACACATATTAATAAGAATGTCAAATGCAAAAGACAAAGAGAGAATACTGACAGTTGTGAGAGAAAACCTGATACATCACATACAAGGGACACCCAATAAGATTAAGTGCTGATTTCTCACCAGAAACCATGGAAGCAAGAAGGCCATGGTATATGTTTAAAATACTGCAAGAGAAAAACTGCCAGCCAAGAATCCTTTATCTGGAAAGATTGTTTTTCAAAAATGAGGGTGAGTTTAGAATATTCACATATAAACCGAAATTGAGAGGGTTTATAACAAAGAGACTGGCTTTGCAGGAAATACTAAAGGGAGTGCTACTGACAGAAAAGAAAAGAGAAGGGAAGGGAAGGGGAAGGGAGGGGAGGGAGGGGAGGGAGGGGAGAGCAGGGGAGGGGAGAGAAGAAGAGAAGAGAAAAGAAAAGACAGGAGAAAGAGGCTTGGAAGAGAGTCTAGAAATGAAGATTATATCAGTAAAAGTAACTAAAAGTGTAAAAATAGCAGTGAAAATAAAATATGACAGCTGTTTTTGTCAACCAAAGGGGTGCTGATGCACAATATCAGAAAGCTATTGGTGTTTATAAAGGGTATTTATTTGGAGTAGAATTCACAATTACCAGGCCATAAAGCATAAGTTTCTTCCCTCACCAAAGTCCATTGCCACGTGTTGGAGCAAGACAGCTGCCGACGTTTGCCAGGGTTCAGGCTTCTTGGGTTCCTGTCTTCCCGGGGCTGCGTTTCTCTCCGGACTTAGTTCCTCTGTTTCCTCCACAAGGCCAGCTGTAGACTATCAGGTGAATGGCTCATCTCTTTTCCCAGGGCCTTCTCTCCTTCCTTACCACCAAGCTCCTCTGTGCTTACTTCTCTAGGCTCCATCATTGAAACTCAGCATCAGAACGCCAACTCAAAACTGCTCCCTCTGTCCTTTTCCATGCCTTTTATATTTGATTCCCCTGCCTACCAAGGGGTGGGGCTACACGCCCTACTGATGTCACCTAGTCAATGCCTTAATCATAACTTAATCATGCCCAGATTAACAGACCAGTTTACAAGCATAATCCAATATCTAGTTTTGGAATTTATAATTATATCAAACTGCCAAACTGCTACAACAGATAAAACCCAAAGGTCAAAATGGGTGAAGTAAGAACTGCCTTTATGGCAATATCATTCGATGCTAATGTATTAAACTCCACAATCAAAAGACATGACAGGCAAAATGGATTAGAAAATATGAACTATCTATATGCTATCTAAAAAAAGGCTCACCTTACACCCAAAGATACCAATATATTGAAAGTGAAACACTAGAAAAAGATATTCCATGCATGTAGTAACCAATATATATATAGGAGTAGCTATACTTATAGTGAATGAAATAGACTTTAAAAGCAAAACTTTTATTAGAGACAAGGAAGGACATTATATATTAATAAAAGGGGCAATTCACCAGAAAGTAATAACAATCATAAATATATATGAACCTAATCAGGATGCTTCACATTACATGAGGTAAATACTGGCAAAACTGAACAAAGATACAGATATCTCGACAATAATAGTTAGAGACTTAAATACACCACTCTCAGTATTGGATAGAGCATCTAGGATAAGTATCAATAAAGAAACAGAGAGCTTGAATATGATAAATGGACTAAACCTAACAGACATATACAGAACATTGCACCCCAAAGCAGAGGGATATACATTCTTCTCAAGTGCCCATGGACCTTTCTCGAGGATAGAGTAGCTGTTGGCCACAAAGCAGATCTCCATAAAGTCAACAAAATTGAAAATTATACAAAGCACTTTCTCTGATCATAATGTCATGAAATTGGAAATCAACAGCAGGCAGAAAAAAGGAAAAATTGACAAATATATGCAGAGTAAAAAATACACTCTTAAATAATCAGTGGGTCAAAGATAAATTGAGAGAGAAATCAATAAATATCTTGAGATGAATGAAAATGAGAACACAACATATTTGAACCTATGGGATGCAGTGAAGTCAGTGCTGAAAAGAGGAAATCTCAAAAGAAATCAGTAACTATTTGAAACTAATGAAAATGACAACACAACATATCAAAACCTATGGGATACAGCCAAAGCTGTCCTCAGAGGGAAGTTCATAGCCATAAATACATCTATTAAAAAAGAAGAAAGAGCTAAAATTGAAGACCTAACTGCACACCTGAAGGAACTGGAAAAACAACAACAAACTAAACCGAAAGGAAGTAGAAAGAAGGAAATAACAAGGATTAGAGCAGAACTAAATAAAATAGAGAATAAGAAAGCACTAGAAAAAATAAACAAAACCAAAAGCTGGTTCTTTGAGAAGATCAATAAAATTTATAAACCTTTAACCAAACTAACAAAGAAAAAGAGAGAACAGATGCAAATACACAAAATAAGGAATAAGCAAGAGGATATCACTACTGACCCCAGAGAAATTAAGAGTATCATAAGAGGATACTTTGAAAAATTATATGCCAGCAAGAATGATAATTTAGAGAAAACGGACAAATTTCTAGATACTCGCAAACAGCCTACATTGATGAAAGAAGAAATTGATGAAATCAACAGTCTAATTACAAGTAAAGAGATAGACTCAGTCATCAAAAACCTCCCAACTAAGAAGAGACCAGGACCAGGTGGCTTCACAGCTGAATTCTACCAAACATTCCAGAAAAAGCCAACGCCAATCCTGCTTAAGCTCTTCAAAAAAATAGAAGTAGAAGGAATATTGCCTAACTCATTCTATGATGCCAAAATTAGCCTAATACCAAAGCCAAACAAAGATACCACAAGAAAGGAAAATTACAGACCAATTTCTCTAATGAACCTAGATGCTAAAATCCTCAACAAAATACTTGCTAATTTCATTCAACAATATATCAAAAGAATTATAGACCATGACCAAGTGGATTTCACCCCAGGTATGCAAGGATGGTTCAATATAAGAAAATCAATCAATGTAGTACACCACATAAACAGATTGAAAGAAAAAAAATCACATGATCATCTCTATAGATGCAGAAAAAGCATTAGACAAAATACAGCATCCTTTCCTGATAAAAACACTACAAAAGATAGGAATAGAAGGAAACTTTCTGAATATGATAAAGTGTATATATGGAAAAAAACAAAGCTAACATCATCTTCAATGGTGAAATCCTAAAGGCCTTCCTTCTGAGATCGGGAACAAGACAAGGATGCCCACTATCACCGCTCCTATTTAACATTGTCTTAGAAGTACTTGCAGGAGCACTGAGGCAAGAAAAAGATATAAAAGGCATCCAAATTGGAAAAGAAGAAGTAAAAACTTCATTATTAGCAGATGACATGATCTTATATGTAGAAAGTCCTGAGAAATCTACAACAAAGCTTCTAGAACTTATAAAGGAGTTCAGTAATTTTGCAGGCTACAAGATCAATGCTCAAAAATCAGTAGCATTTCTGTGCACCAATAATGAGCAATCTGAGGAGGAAATCAAGAAAAAAATACCATTTACAATAGTAACTAAAAGAATCAAATACCTAGGAATAAATTTAACTAAAGATGTAAAGGACTTATAAACAGAAAACTACACAACACTGTTAAAGGAAATCAAAGAAGACTTAAATAAATGGAAGAATATCCTTGTTCATGGATAGGAAGACTAAACATCATCAAGATGTCTATCCTTCCCAAACTAATCTACAGATTTAATGCAATCCCAATAAAAGTCAACACTGTATTTTTTAAGGAACTGGAAAAACTAAATACAAAATGTATTTGGAAAGGTAAGAGGCCCCGAAATGCCAAAGACTTATTGAAAAAGAAAAATGAAGTTGGAGGTATCACACTACCTGACTTTAAAACATACTACAAAGCTACAGTGCTCAAACTTGCATGGTATTGGCACAAGGATAGACATATTGACTAATGGAACCAAATTGAGAGTTCTGATATAGATCCTCACATATACAGTCATCTGATATTCAGCAAGGCCACCAAGCCCACTCAGTTGGGAGAGAGTGGCCTCTTTAACAAGTGGTGCTTGGAGAACTGGATATCCATATATAAAAGAATGAGAGAGAACACCATCTCACACCTTATACCAAAATCAACTCAAGATGGATCAAAGATCTAAATATAAGAGCCAAAACCATAAAGACCTTGGAAGATAATGTAGGGAAGCATCTACAGGACCTTGTAATAGGAAATGGTTTCATGTATTTCACACCCAAAGCACAAGCAGCAAAATAAAAAATAGATAAATGGATCTCCTCAAAATTAAAAACTTCTGCACCTCAAAGGACGTTATCAAGAAAATAAAGAGGCAGCCTACCCAATGGGAGAAAATATTTGGCAAACATATATCTGATAGTAGCCTAATATCCTGCATATATAAACAAATCCTACACCTCAAAAATAAAAGGACAAACAACCCATTTAAAAAATGGGCAAGTGACCTGAAAAGACACTTCTCCAAGGAAGTAATATAAATGGCTAAAAAGCACATGAAAAAATGCTGGACATCTCTACCTATTAGGGAAATGCAAATCAAAACTACAATGAGATACCATCTTACACCCATTAAAATGGCGGCTATTAAAAAAAAACAGCAGACTATAAGTGTTGGAGAGGATGTGGAGGAATGGGAACCCTCATCCACTGCTGGTGGGATTGTGGAATGATACAGCCACAGTTTGGTGGTTCCTCAGAAAACTAACAATAGATCTTCCGTATGATCCAGTGATTCCACTGCTGGGTATATACCCAGAAGAATTGAAAGCAAAGACACTAACAGATATATGCACACCAATGTTCATAGCGGCATTGTTCACTATTGCCAAAAGTTGGAATCAGCCCCGGTGCCCATCAACAGATGAATGGATAAACAAAATATGGTACATACATACAATGGAATATTACTCAGCTGTAAGAAGGAATAAAGTGCTAACACAAGGAATAACTTGGATGAGTCTTGAAGGCCTTATGGTGAGTAAAGCAATCCAGGCATTGAAGGATGAACAGTATATGACCTCACTGATTTGAATTGAGGAAAGTGAGCAGACTCCAAGAACTATTGTCTGAAAGATAGGTTTACAAGAAAGAGAAAGAGAAGAGAAAGTTGTGAGCCATCACCCACACAGACGTAATCTATGGTAAAGTGACAGAGTGTAGTTGTGTATTGAAGGGATAGGACAGGTGGGTAGTGATATTACTGGGTTTGGTGGTGCAGGGTTGACAGGTGGGTAAATTAGGGAGGGCGGGTTAGAATACCCAGGATACTGGGGGGAGAGATGGGAGAGGGACCAGGTGAACTCGGGATTTGTGGGTATGAGGCTGAAAGTGCAGGAGTGGGAATGTTCTTACGGCAATATGACAAGGTAGTGTCACTGGTTTAGGGTGTTGGTTTTGTGGGGGAGGGGCATTCAGGACGGGGCACATCTGGAGTAGGGTTCTGGGGAGTGTGTGAGTGTTCATCCTGTCATAATGTGTTGTGTCGGGGAGTGGAGACCCACACGGTGATTGGGAAGGAGATGGACCCCCATCTTTGGGAAGACCGATTCACCCAGAAACAGACAGGTGGGCATCTCTTATGAGCAAGCATAAGATCCTAATAGGGGAAGATAAACAGCGTGTCAAGACCTCTTGTTGCATGTCACTATGAATCTTATCATCCAATGAGTCAAGACAGGGGGGTGTCATGTGCCCCAGGGGGATAGGGAGGGAAGAACAGAATAGATCAAACAGGGGGTATTTAGTGGTCAGGGGAAATGTTCTTCATTACCTTACAGTGATGGGCACAGGACATGGTAAATATCATCAAAAATTATTAAACTGTCCCATCTAAATTGTAAACTATACTGTAAACCATTGACAATGTTTAGTAGCTATGTTTCACTATCTGTATATCAGTTATAACAATGCTACCATCCACATACAAAAAGGTTTTAATATGGGGTGAGGAAAGGGGGAGGAGGTTGGGTATATGAGAGTCTCTAGTATTGTGTGTGTGAGACTTTGCTGTGACCTAAAACTTCTTTGAAAATTAAATGAAAATTTGGGAGACACTGGGGAGTGAGACGGGGAAAGTGCCATGGTACAGACTAGACACTCAATAATGCTGTGATGAAAGGAAAAATGTTTAAAAAAATTTTTTTTTAATTATTTTGTTTTTTCCCATTTTTTGAATATCCCAATCCTTTAATTTTACTTTATTTTTACCGTTTTTTTTTTAAGTTTCCAAGTATTTTATCTCTTAAATTTAAACTTATCATTCTTATTTCATTTTCCTATTAATCGTATTTGGCTATTATATGGGCTTCATCTTTAAGGAAGGTTTGGATCACGGAAGTGTTACAACAGGGATGGGAGAGGATCATTGCTGGGGGGGGGGTCTGGGATGGGGGTTTCATGGGAGGAAGTTCACCTGAATATACATAAGAGATATATAAAATTGTTCAAATGATGAAGGGGTGGGGCATGGTCACAGTGGGTGGAGAATTACTCAAGAAATGAGAGAATACTGAATTCCCAAGCTCTGCCACATTCTCCAAGGGAGCAGCAACTGTCCCCCAAGTGAAGGGGCAGTGTCTGGCAAAGGAGGATGGTCCACTTATGGGTTCTTGTTATTGATGACTAGCCCTATGAGTCTCTGCTCTTGTAATTGAAACTTAGCCTACTGTTATGGGGTGCCTAAGAGTTGCCACTTGAGAGCCTCCTTGTTGCTCAAATGTGGCCTCTCTCTAAACCAAAATCGGAATATGAATGCATTACTTTCCTCCCAGCATGGGACATGACTCCTGGGGATAAGCCTCCCTGGCAACAAGGGATTACTACCAAGTGCCAACTGGCAATACGACTGGAAAAAGACCTTGAATAAAAGGGGGAAAAGGTAAAGACAAATGAGTTCATATAGCTAAGAGACTTCAAAGAGAGTCGAGAGGTCATCCCAGAAGTAATGCTTACACACACCTCAGTAGGATCTCATAGAACACCAAAATGGATATCACCCCACACAGAGGGGCTCCTGAGGGCTCTGGAGACACCCAGGTCTTATCCAAGGGGTGGGGATAGCTCCAGAGATTGATGCCTTATCAGTGGGCTCTACTTTGGAATCTGTGCTCCTCAGAGTGACAGAGTTGGACTCAAATAAGTCCTCCCTGCACATGGTCCACCAGTCCCTTCTATTCAAACCTATATGTGGTGCTGGAGTTTGTAGGTGTACTTCCAGAAACTGGAGCCTTTGGCCTGCCCATGTGTCAGCTGTGCCTGGAATCTTGGTAGAGCTGCAACTCCTAATCTACAGCTCAATGAACTCACCCCAAGACACGTGGCAAGGAGATGATGATGGACAATAGTAATCTCAGGGAATGGAGAGAGTCTGCAGCTGCAGGCAGGATAATCCCATCCATCTTATCCATGGGATATAAGCATCCTCTCACTTGGAGGTGGAATGGACAGCACCATCCCAGACTCCTCAGGATTAGGGGAAGAGCTATGGACTAGAGTGGCCTTACTGGTATTCCATTGTAGACATATTGTGATTCAAGCAATGGAAGAAGTTACAACATTGATGTGGAGCCGGTAGCCACTGGACACTTTTGGGGCAGGGAGAGGGAAAAGCAGTTGTAATACAGGGGCTTTTCTGGGACTTGGGAATTATCCTGAATGACATTACAACAACAGATATAGGCCATTTTACATCAGTATATAACATGCAGAACTGTGTGGGAGAGAGTGTGGATTATAATGTGAACTGTGGTCTATGCTTAGTGGCAAAGCCCCAGGATGTGTATATCCATTGCATGTCATGTGCCACATAATGAAAGATGTTTATGTGGGAGGTTGTGGGAGGTATGGGAGATGGGGAACATGGGAATCCCTGTAATTTTTGTGTAACCTTTATGTAATCTAAGCATCTTTTAAAATATTTTTACAAAAGAAAGGAAAAAGAGAAGATGCAATTAAATAATACAAAAAATGAAACCAGGGACTTACTACTGACCTCACAGAAATAAAAGAGATCATAAAAGGATACTATGAACAACACTATGCCAACAAACTAGACAATGTAGATGAAATGGAAAAATTCCTAGGAAAGTACAAACAACCTACACTGACCATAGAAGAAATAGAAGATCTCAACAAACCAATCACAAGTAAAGAGATTGAAACATTCATCAAACAGCTCCTCAAAATGAAAAGCCAAGGACCAGAAGGTTTCACTGATGAGTTCTACCAAGCATTCAAAGAAGATTTAACAACAATCTTACTCAAATTCTTCCAAAAAATTGAACAACAAGGAATGCTACCAAACTCATTCTGTGAAGCCAATATCTCCCTAATATCAAAGCCAGATAAAGATAGTATGAAAAAAGAAAATTACAGACCTATTTCCCTAATGAATATGGATGGAAAAATCCTTGACAAAACACTCCCTAATAGAATCCAACAACATGTTAAAAGAATTATTCATCATGATCAAGTGAATATTCTCCAGGCATGCAAAGTTGGTTTGACACAAGAAAATCAATCAGTATAATACACCACATTAATAAATCAAAGAAGAAAAATCACATGATTATCTCGATTGTCACAGAAAAGGCATTTGGCAAAAACACAGCATCCTTTCTTGATAAAACTACTACAAGAGATAGAAATTGAAGAAACGTTCTCAATATAAAGGTCATAGATGAAAAATCCACAGCTAACATTGTACTCAATGGTGAAAGATGGAAAGATTTCCCACTGAGACAGCGAACAAGGCAAGGATGCCCACTGTCACCACTGTAATTCAATATAGTGCTAGAGGTTCTCGCTAGAGCAATCAGGCAAGAAAAAAAACAAAAGGCATCCAAATTGAAGAGGAATAAGTAAAACATTTGCTATCACAGATGATATGATACTATACCTAGAAAGTCCCCCAAAATCTACAACAATGCTGCAGAGCTAATAAACAATTTCAGCAGAGTAGCAGGATACAAGATAAATATGCAAAAAACAGTAGTGATTCTACACACTAGTAATGCACAATCCAAGTAGGAAGTCAAGAAAAAAAAACTCCACTTACAATAGCCACTAAAAGAATCAAATATTTAGGAATAAACATAACCAAGGACTCAAAGCACTTCTATTCAGAAAACTACAAAGCATTGTTAAAAGAAATCTGTTGAATAGATTGGTCTCTCTTTTCTGGTGCAAAGTGGGGCATGCAGAGCTGCCAGCTGCTGACCCCAACCCAGAGCAGTTTTCAACCACCCCGGGAGACAGGTCACGATGGTACTTCTTCCCCTGCTCTTTTGGGCTCTGTGTTGAATAAGTAACAAAGAGATTGCTTGCTCTTTCTAGACTCTGTATTCTGTTCAAGCAATAAAGGGATCACTTGCTGGGGAAAAAAAAAATGAAGGTGAAATAAAGAGATGATTGATGACTACATCATCGAGGGATGCACCTGAATAAGGATGAAACTTAACCATAATGAAGAACTGGATATAAGAAGAAATAGTAAAGAATGAAGAAAGTGGTGAAATGGAAAAAAACAAACAAACTGGTAAATCCAAATAAGCAGTGATTGTATGAACAACAATATCAAAATGAATAATTTCAGGATATAAATGGATTTCAAAAAATACTGGAAAGAGGAGAGTGGGAGTAGTTTGGTGGTTGAGTGCCTGCTTCGCAGGTACAAGGTCCCATACTCAATCCCTGGTACCTCCTATATATATAATGTATATATATAGGAAAGAATAACATGAAAGTTGAGAGTTGGAGTAAAAGTTAGAGATATGATTTATATTAGATTTTGGTAGGTCATGCATACTCGTTAGCCACCAAAAGAATATAAATTGACTACATAACTTCCAAACTAACAAAGAAAAGAAAAGTAATAAAGAAAATTCAATCAATACAATACAAGATTTAAAAAGAGAAATAAAAAGAGCAGAAGAAATAGCATGGAAAATTGTAACACAAAATAAGAGACTAGAATAAATTCAATCACAATACTAATTATATGGCACTTGTCAAAAAACAAAGAGATTCTAAGATGGGATATTTTTTAAAAACCTACTCATGTGGTATTTACAAGAGACATATACAAAACACAATGGCACAGAAAGATCAAAAGTTAAAAAATAGTGGGAAAAAAAGCTACACCTAATGTATCCATCACAATCCCAAAATAAAGCAAGTGAAACACTCAGAATAACTGAGGAGAGCTTTGTGCCCTCTGTACACAGAAATGGATCTGGGGGAAGCCCAGAATGGTGAAGTAATACCAAGTTGATGTCACCTGTAGATGTGAATGGATGAGGTCAGGGAGCACTTCCTGGAGCCAAGAGAGAAGCCTCCTGAAGAGTCAGCCTCCAGGCAAAGGATAGTGAGAGCACAAGAGCACTGGGAGGAAGCAGGGATGAAGCCTTGACACCAGGTCTCTCTCCTCTGACCTCCTGTAGGAGCTCGCCACTGGCCAGGCTCAACTGGAAACCAGCATGGAACACTGTCAAGGTGACCCTACAAGTAGTCCTGGGTCAAGGAGCAGGGCATCGAAAGGGAGAGCGTGGAGCTGGTGGGACAAACAGAAAATCTGCCATATGGATTCATTTAGCCAGCACCCCAAAGCAAAACACTGTTGCAATATTAAATAGGTCTTAACCCCTCCCAGTCTACACAAAAGGGTCAAATGTTCCCCAATCCCTGGGGGCCAGAGCTCCAGACACCAGCTCTGCTGGACACCACTGGGACGTCCACAGGTCCGGCAATCTGTGATGCCTTCACCCCTCTCCAATCAATTTCTTCTCTATTATTTATTATTTTTAATTAAAGAAGTTGTAGGTTTACAGAAAAATCATGCAAAACATTCAGAGTTTCCATATACACTCCCTATTGTTAACACCTTGCAAAGTGCACTACCTCTGTTAGAACTGATAAAAGAAGATTATTATAATTGTACTATTAACTATACTCCATGGCTTAAAAAAGAGTTCACTGTGTTGTACATTGTTATGGTTTTTTAAGTTTTATTCTAATAACATATATGTAACCTAAAATTTCTCTCTCTTAACCATATTCAAATATAGAATCCAGGGCTGTTGATTACATTCACAGTATTGTGCTGCTATTACCGCCATCCGTCAACAAAACCTCCATGTCCCTGGTGGTCTAGTGGTTAGGGTTCAATGCTCTCTTCTCTATAATTCTGGAGAAGAGACATCAAATCTCAGTTGTCCAAAGAGAAACTATGCTCCTCTCCATCACCATTGGCCCCACACAAGGGCAACTAGCACCATGGAATCCATTTCCTCGGGTCCTCTGCTCTGTCCTTTTCTCTTCATCCTCACAGCTGATCTTGTGAGTGGACCACAAGCCCCTTCTGCTGCCTCAGGCCCTCACTGCCCACCCCACCCTCACTCTTACACTCCATGGTTTCCTCCCTCCAGCCTTCAGAAGGCTCTGTCCAGTACACAAAGCAGAACATTTCCTTCCTCAACATAAATCCACATGGAAGTCTCCCCTGCCCACAGAGTGATGCCCAAGCTCTCTAGCAAGGCTTACAGCTCACCTGCATAAAGGCACACCTGTCCTTCAAATGAAAATCAGGGAGAAGAATCCAGCCCAACTTTGGGTCATGCACAGTGGTTGACCTTCTGGGCATACCCAGATCTTTTAGGTTTTGCTTGCTGGATGTTTGTTTATTTCTGTTCTTATTTTCTCATGATTGGGCATAGAGTGGAATCCAAAGCTACTGCAGACACTGTCGTATCAGTCCATGAACCATAACTAAGTCCAGCCCCCCGCTAGGGAAAGCAATATGTGAGAAATTAAAACACACCGGGAAGCCTAAACACATTTAAATTTACTCTACATCACTGTTGGTTTATTCTAGAAAGCAAAACAGAAAATGAATAGCTGGGTTCTAGGATTAACAACAGGCTCTTCATTCATGGCAGCACTAATTGTTTGTAACTCAGACATTAAATTTTGTTCCATCTGCATAGAGATAACATGCACAGCTACCTATCACTACCAATTCCTGTAGCTAACCCTCAATTATCTCCAAGCAGTGCTAGGTCTTGAAAAAAGTGACCTATAAGGGAACTAGCCTTGGGCAAGAATATCTCACCCTTATATTTCAAGCCTCACAACCTCCCTGAACCCTTTCCACACAGTTCTCCCACTAGAATCCCACCCAGTTAGAATCACAAGGCAAGTGTTTCAAGCATTTTATAGATGTAATTTCAAAACAGGCACTAATAAGTAAATAATTAAATTAATAACAAACCAATCCTAACTATTCTACTGAGGCATAGCATTAGGTGTGGAGCACACACTTTTGGAAGCAGAAAATTTTGGCTTGCATCCCTAATCTTCAACAACCCACAGTGAAATTCGTGCCAGCTCCATACTTTCTCTGCTTCCTCTAAGTCTGGCTTTTGTTTTGTTTTGTTTTGTTTTGTTTTGTTTGTACAATGGGGATAAAAATTATACCCACCTCACAGGGTTGTTTTGGGTAAACAAAGAGGTAATGGTATGGAATATTTAGCATGTTGTCTGGCATATTGCAAGGACCCAACACTGGGCTATTACTTTTATGGTTCATTAAATAAATTTTCTAAAAAAAAATTTGCTGTTCAGATTTTCTGTAATTGGGATGTTTTACACCAATGTTTAATGTGAAAAACTTAGAAATTAGCCCATAAATCCCATGTGGTTCCTCAATTACTAGAGAAATACACTTCTGTCTAATATTCATTTTATGGAGATGTGAAGAAAGCCACAGCAGAAAAGTATTTCTGCTTGTTGTTTGTTTTGTTTTGTTTTTACTCTCCAGGCATTAATTTCATGTGTCCAGTGATTTTGTTTTCTTTTTTTAAATAACTTTATTTCAAATTCAAAAAAATAAAATATCTGAAAAAGGCAGCTCAACAAGTCATGGAAACATTACTCCTAAAAAGTCCTGTCCCCTCTCAGACACAGCTTTTACCAAGTCTGCTCCCCTTGGGGGATGGGGAATGGGCAGTGTTCCCAGCCAATGGTTTATTACTCAATTTTCCCTTTGGCATCTCTGTCTCTCCATCCCCAGTCCCTCCAGGAGGATGTATGTGACACTCTTCTGGTCTGCAGGTGTCCCCAAAGCAGATCCCTCAGACAATTCCTATGCTTTCTCCCCTATTTTGCAAGAGAGTTGTGCCTTCCCTGAGCTACTCTGACATCATCTTGGATTGTTATCCATAATGCCCAGTGATTTTTTTTTTAACGCTTTGAATACGTGCATTGTTAGTACAGGATGCAGATTTTCCTTACTTTGAGCAACCTAGAACAGTATAAATACAAGACCACAGGGCACTGATATTGAGTGAAGACTGTCAATGATACATTCAGGGTTTGGGATTGCTGGGCTCCTGATCCAATAGACTATGATATCCCCCGTGCCATTCTTTTTAAATTAACAACTTTATTTCAAATTCATAAAATAAAAGAACAGAAAAAAGAGCAGCTCAACAAGTTATGGAAACACTACTCTCAAAAAGTTCTTTTTCAGATCAATTCATTATGTGATAATGAATTGATCTCCAAGTTATATAAAAAAGATCACACACTTAATGACAAAATGACAAAATCGCTTGACCAACGATGTGAGGGTCTATTTCCCAACTCTTGATTTGATTCCATTGGTTAATCTGTCTATCTTTATGCAAATACCATGCCATTTTTATCGCTGTAGCTAGATAATATGCTTTAAACTCTGGAAGTGAGAGTTCTCCAAATTTGTCCTTCTTTTTAAAGCTATTTTTGTCTATTTGTAGGCCCTTATTCTTGCAGATAAATTTGATAATTGGCTTTTCCAATTCTACAAAGAAGGATATTAGGATTTTTAAATCAAGATTGTGTTAAGTCTATAGATAAGTTTGGGTATAATTGATATCTTAATGATATTTAGTCTTCCATCCCATGAACAAGGAATATCTTTCCATTTACTTAGATCATCACTGATTTCTTTTAGCAATATTTGATAGTTTTCTTAATATAGGTTCCTTATGTCCTTGGTTAAATTTATTCCTAAATAATTTGATTCTTTTAGTCACTATTGTAAATGGGCGTGTTTTTTTTCTGACTTCCTCCTCAGAGTGCTCATTAGTAATGTATACAAATGCTATTGATTTTTGCATATAAAACTTGTATCCTGCCACTTTGCTGGAATTGTCTATAAGTTCTAATAGTTTTTTTGTGTGCATGAATTTTTTCAGAATTTTCTAAGTATAGGATCATATCATCAGTGAATAATGAAAAATTTACTTCTTCCTTTCCTATTTGGGTGCCTTTTATTTATTTTCTTGCATAATTGCTCTAGCTAGAACTTCTAGCACAATATTGAATAGCAGTGGGGAGAATAGCCATCCTTGTCTTGTTCACAATCTCAGTGGGAAATTGTACATTAAGTACAATGTTAGCTGTGGATTTTTCATACATACACTTTATCAATATGGAGAATGTTTCCTTTTATTCGTATCTTTTGGAGTGTTCTATCAAGAAAGTTTGCTGCATTTTGCCAAATGCCTTTTCTGCATCAGTTTATACCCTTGTGGTATAAAGTCCACTTGACCATGATGTATAATTTTGTGTGTGTTTTTGGATTTAGTTACCAAGTACTTTGTTATATTCATTAAAGAAATTGGTCTGTAATTTTCTTTTTTTCATAATATCTTTATTTGGCTTTGGTATTAGGGTGAAGTTAACTTCATGGAATGAATTTGGTAGAATTCCTTCCTGTTTGATTTTTTGGAAAAGATTGAGCAAGAATATTAGATCTTCTCTAAATGATTGGTAGAATTCACGTGTGAAGCCATCTGGTCCTGGAATTTTCATTTTGGGGAGGTTTTTGATGACTGTTTCAATTTCTTTACTTGTGTTTGGTTTGTTGAAGTCAGCTATTTCTTCTAGGGTCAGTGTGGTTTGTTCATGTGTTTCCACAAATTTCTCCATTTCATCTATGTTGTCTAGGTTGTTGGCATACAATAGTTCATAGTATCCTCTTATGATCTCTTTTATTACTGCTGGGTCAGTAGTAATGTCACCCTTCTCATTTCTGATTTTATTTATTTGCATCTTCTCTTTTTTTCTTCGTTAATTTAGGTAAGGATCTATCAATTTTGTTGATCTTCTCAAAGAACCAACTTTTAGTTCTATTCATTTTCTCTATTGTTTTTTTCCTCCATTTCATTTACTTCTGCTCTAATCTTTATTATTTATTTCTGCTTGCTTTGGGATTGGTTTGCTATTCTTTTCCTAATTTCTTCAGATATACAGTTAGGTCTTTGATTTTAGCTCTTTGTTCTTTTTTAATATAAGCTTTGAGAGCTATAAATTTCCATCTCAAAACTGTTTTTGCTGTATCCCTTAAGTTTTGGTATATTGTGTTCTCATATTCATTTGTCTTGTGGTGTTTACTGATTTCTCTCATCATTTCTTCTTTAACTCACTGATAATATAAGAGTGTATTGTTTAATCTCCACATATTTGTGAACTTTCCCCCTTTATGCCTGTTATTAATTTCCAACTTAATTCCATTTTGATTAAAGTGTTTTGTATAATTTCAATGTTTTAAAATTTATTGATATCTAACTTATGTCCCAACATATGCTTTATCCTGGAAAAAAATCCATGAACACTTGAGAAGAATATATATTCTGCTCTTTTGAGTGTAATGCTCTATAAATGTCTATTAGATCTAGTTCATTTATCATATTATTCAAGCTCTCAGTTTCCTTTTGAATCCTCTGTCCAGATGTTCTGTCTAATTCTGAGATTGGAGTGTTGAAGTTTCCAACAATTATTGTAAAAACATTTATTTCTAGCTTCAGTTTTGCCAGTATGTGTCTCATGCGTTTTTGGACACTTATTTTAGTGCACAAATATTTATTATTGTTATTTCTTCTTGGTGAATTGTCCCTATTATTAATATATAGTAATCTACTTCATCTCTTATAACAGTTTTACATTTAAAATCCACTTCTTTCTGATTTCAATATTGTTACACCCACACTTTTTTAATGCTACCAGCATGGAATATCTTTTTCCAACTTTCACTTTTCAGCCATGCATCTAAGGTGAGTCACTTCTAGACAACAGATAAATGTCTCCTGTTTTTTATCCATTCTATCAGTCTATGTCTTTTAACTGGGGATTTCAACCCATTAGCATTCAGTGTTGCTACTATAAAGGCATTATTTATTTTGTCCATTTTATCCTTTGCCTTTCTGTTGTCATATCTTACTATTGTCTGTCTCTTAACCCTTTCAATTTCTTTTACTTATGTTCTTCATTTCTACACCCTTATCCAGGGCTCTCTCCCTTGTCTTTTCCTATCAGGCAGTGACATACCCTTTAATATCTCTTGTAGATTCAGTCTCTTGGTAACATTCTCTCTCAGTTTTTGTTTTTCTGTAAAGAATTTTAACTCGCCTGGATATCTGAAGGACAGTTTTGCTGGATAAAGAATTCTTGGCTGGCAGTTTTTCTCTTTCAGGACCTTACATATATTGTATCACTGTCTTCTCACCTCCATGGTTTCTGAAAAGAGAGCGGCACTTAGCCTTATTAAGGTTCCATTTTAAGTAATATATTGCTTTTTTCTTACTGCTCTCTTTATCTTTAGCCTTTGACAATCTGAATAGTAGATGTCTCAGAGTAAGTCTATTAGTATTTATTCCATTTGGATTACATTGTCTCTCTTGAATATTTGTACTCATGTCTTTCATAAGGTTTGGAAAATTTTCAGTGTTTCTTTCTAACCCCTTTCTGTTATCTTCTCTTTCTGGGACACCTGTAAGGCACATATTTTTGCATTTTGTGTTGCCATTTAGTTCCCTGAGCCCCTATTCAATGTTTTGCATTCTGTTCTCTGTCTCTTATCCTATTTTTCAGTTTCAAATGTGCTGTCTTAGAATTCACTTATTCATTCTTCTGACATTTCAGATCTCCTGTTATAAGCCTCTAATGTATTTTTAATCCCATCCATTGTCTCTTTCATTTCCATAAGCTATGTTACTTTTTTTTTCAGGCTTTCAAATTGTTTTTTTTTATGCTCACACAGTGTCAACTTAATCTCCTTTATCTTTTTGTTTGAAGTCATACTTGCCTTCATCTTCTTAAATTGATTAAAGAAGTTTGTTTGAACATATTTATTTCTTGTCTTAAATCCCAAGTCTCATCTAGAGTCTTGGCTTGTTCCTTTGAGTGGGCCATATCTTCCTATTTCTTAGTGTGGGTTGTTATCTTCTGGTGATACCTGGGCATCTGTTTATATTGATGATTTTGCTCTGTTGATCAGTTTCTCTCTCTTGCCTAGTGGTTTGTGTGTTTTAAAGATTTATTTATTTACTTACTTACTTTTTATCCATTTTTACCCCCACTTCCCCGTTTTTGCTGTTTTTGTGTCCATTCACTGGGCAATTCCTGGGTCTGTTTCCTGCCCTCTCTTCTCATTCTTCTCCTCCTGTCTTCACTGGGATTTGATCCTGGGAACCTCCGATGTGGGAGAGAGGTGTCCTACCACTTGCGCCATCTCAGTTCCTGGTTTTTCAGTGTGTCTCACCTTGGGTCTCCATTGTGTCACTCTCCTGTTACGTCATCATCTTGCTGCATGGCTCTGTGGGGCCTGATGGCGCACCCATGTTCAGGGCGTGGAGGGCTCACCCGCTCATGGGGCCTTACGGCACACCTCCTCGCAGGGCTTGATGGCGCATCTGTGCATGGGGCCTGATGGTGCTCCTGCTTGTGGGGCCTGGCAGCCTGCGTGCCTTCTATATTTTTCTTTTCTTTATTTTTACCAGGAGGCCCTGGAGATAGAACCCAGGTTTTGCCATCCATTGGGAGACGGACGCCCAATCATTGATCCACATCCACCCCCCTAGTGGTTTTATTTCACAGCTCTTCTTTGATTTTTAGTTTAATTTTTTTTTTAATTTAATATTGGCCTGTTTAAGTAGTCAAAACAGGGGCAGGGTGCCACAAACAGTGCCTGACCATGTCTACCATGCCTGGGAAAGAATTGGAAGAAACCAGTCAGTCGTCCTTCTCTTTCTCAGCTGGCCAGCAAATGGCATTCCTTGGCAAACAGTTCAATGGAGATGAATCCTTTAATTCCCACTATCTCTTTTGAGCTAGCAAGTTATGGTAGTTACCTTCACCAAAGAGAAACCACAGTCAGCGCTCCATCACACCCTTCTTCCCAGGGAGGAATCTGTCCTTTTTCTTTTCTGATGGCCACTCAGGTAGTTTTTACCAAGGGTGTTCACCCCAGGGGTGGGGATTGTACAGCATTTCCAGCTGCAGGGATATTAACTCATGATTTTCCGTTTGGCCTCTCCATTTCTGCATCCCCAGTCCCTCCTGGACAATGCATGCAGCACTTTCCTGGCCTGCAGGTGTTCCCAAAGCAACTCCCTCAGACTACTTCTATGTCTTCTTCCTTATTTTGCAAGAGAGCTGTGCTCTGACTGAGCTACTCTAAGATCATCTTAACTAAATCTCTCTCCTGCACATTTCTAATCATTCATTCACTTGTTCATTCATCCTTTCATCCATTCACTCACTCACTTAAAGACTATTTACTAAGCACTTTGCTATGCTTCAGATGCTTAGCTCAGAGCTGGAGACCTATCACGGAGACCCGAGCCAACCCACACAGACTTACTATGAATTTAATATCCAGTTACATGTAAAGTTAACATCCTGTTAAATGCTTCATTTGGAGCTACACAAACACAGAGGAAAGTGTGAAGACCACTGGCCAAAGTTTGTTTAAATTCAAAGATAGCCTAAGGGAAAGACTGCTTGCATGGTGGAGACAGAAATGGAAATGAAGGCCTCATGAGGTGGGAATCCCCTGTTCCCAAAGACATGCTTGTTGAGAGTGTTTTGGAGGGTGGGTGTGGTGCGCCACCATTTTGCCTCTTCTGCCCCTAAGATCCTAGGCATTTACAGAAGAGATGGTGAAAGTTCCTAAACACAAGCCTATTGACACTGGTTGAATCCATCACGCCACACTAAGCTCTACCCAGTTTTTCAGTGTCCCTGCCTCACTGTCAGGAATGAAAATGAGACATCACTACAGACCAGGCAGATACTAATAGGAAAGTAAGGGCATATCATGAACAACTTCATGCCAGTCAATCCACCAACTTAGGTAAAATTGGCACATTTATCTCAGGAAGAAATAGATAACCTGAATTGCCTTGTATCCATTAAAGCCTTGAGTTTATACTTTAAAAACTTTCTTACAAAAAATCCTCCAAGCCTTCTTGGCTTCACTGGTGAATTTTATAAAACATTTAAAGAAGTTATAATAACAATTCTACAGAAACTCTTGAAGAAAATAGAAACGAAAAGAACCTTTTGCACCTCATTTATGAAGCCAACAATACACAGAATCTCAAACTAGGCAGAGACTTTATAAGAAGCTAAAGATTATAAATGTAGTCATGAGATTTCTTATACAAATGTCAGTAAATCAAACCCAGCAACATATAAAATGATTATATTTAATGACCAAGTAGGATACATTCTAGGAATGCAAAATTGGTTTAACATTTTCATATCGACCTATGAATTTAAACACATTAGCAGATAAAATAATGGGGGAAAATTATATGATTATCAATTGAGACACAAAAAGTATTTCAAAAAGTCTAACAACCATTCATGATAAAAATCTCTCAGCAAATTAAGAATCGAAAGGAACTTCCTCAACTTGATAAAGAACATCAGCCAAAAACCTACATCCACCAAATACTTAATGTTTCCTTCCTAGGGTCCAGAGCAAAGCAAAGATGTCGCCTCTCAATACTTGTATTAAAATTGTACTGAAGTTTTCAGCCAGTGCAGTAAACAAGAAACAAAAAAGCACAGAGATTGGAAAGGAAAAAGAAAAATGACTTCTTTTGTTGATGACTTGATCATGTATATAGAAAATGGCAAGCAATCATCAATAAAAGCTACAAAAATTAATAAAACCATTGGATGGATGATATGTACAAAAATCAGCTATATTTTTATATGTAGGCTACAATTAATTGGAAATTTATATTTTTTAAATTGCCATTTAAAATAGCATCAAAATATGAAAAATAATTAGGGTTAAATTTAGCAAAATATATTGGAAAAATCATACATAGAAATACT
The DNA here is from genome assembly GCA_026826555.1 of Tolypeutes matacus. NCBI lineage: Eukaryota > Metazoa > Chordata > Mammalia > Cingulata > Chlamyphoridae > Tolypeutes > Tolypeutes matacus. The sequence continues at coordinate 5,563,462 of JAKSZT010054014.1, read as the reverse complement.
CAGGGCCTAAAATATCCAACACAATTTTGAGAAGAAGATTAAAAATGGAAAAGTTATGGTAATCAAGAAGTGTTGCTATTACCATAAAGATAGACATGTTGATAAATAATGTTGATAAATATTAGAGAATCCATAAATAGACCATCACATACACAGTCACTGGTTTTCAACCAAGATGCTAAGGTAATTCAGTAGGAAAAATATAATCTTTACAACAAATTGTACTCAAACAATTGCCTAGGTCAAATCAAACAAACTAAACCCACCACAGACTACAATCCTTACCTCATTCCATATTCAAAACTTAACTGAAGAGAATTATAAACCTAAACATAAACAATGAAACTATAAAATTTCTGTAATACGTTTTAGGAGAACAACTTTGTGGTCTTGGGTTAGTCAGTGTTCCTAGGACATGAAAAGTCTAAACTATAAAATTAAAAACCCCATAAATTGGTCTTCATTAAAAATAAAACTTCCATTCTTTGAAAGTCACTTTTAGGAAAATTAGAAAACAAGTCTCACATTGGGAGAAAATATTTACAAAATATTTATCTTGTTTCTTGTTTTAATCTTGTCTCTGCAAAGATAAAGAATTCTTACAATTCAGTAATAAGACAATCTAATAAAAATGGGCAAATACTTGAAGAAATGCTAAACAAAAGAAGATATATATGGTCAAAAGCACATGCAAAAATGCTCATTCTTCATCATTGAAATGCAAATTAAAATCACTTTTAGAATGGCATTTAAAAAAAAATATGGCAATACCAAATGTTGGTAAAATTGTGGAGTAATTGGAATGTTCCTATATTGCTGGTGAGAATGCCAAACGGTTCGGCCACTTTGGAAAACAATTTGATAGTTTCTTATAAAGTTAAACTTTTACCATACGGCTGAGGAACCCACTCCTAAGTAGTTTCCCAAGGGAAATGACTGGAAGCAACCCAAATGTCCATCTTCTGGTGAGCAGATAAACAACTTGTGGTATATTGGCAATGAAAATGAATAAAATTTAAAATGTTAAATGCTACAACATGGATGAATCCTGAAAGCATTATGCTAAATGAAACAAGCCAACCATGCATTCCGTAGGACTGATTACATTTATGTGAAATTCTTCAGAAGGAAAAAGCAGTGACAGAAATGGACCAGTGGTTGCTGGGGAGTGGGGAGATGGATTGACTAAAAGGTAGCATCAGGTAAATTTCTGAGTGATGGAAATACTCTAAGTCTTTATTGTAGTGGTTGTTACGTGACCATATGCATTTGTCAAAACCCATCCAGCTGCACACTTAAAATGGGTGAATTTGAGTATATATAAAATATATGTCAATAAAATGTTTTTTTTTTTTTTTAAAGCACTCTAGCAGCTATGTAGTAGAGAGCTAAAGAGAATATACAGGGCACAAATGGAAACCAGAAAAGAGGTCATTGTGGTAATTCCAGCACAAATACGGGGATGGCATTCATCGGGGGGAAGAGAGCGTAGAATGAGGTGATGTGGACCTCAAAGTCTTTTTTCCCCTTAAGACCTAATACTCCAGAGTAAAATCCAGTAACAATGAGAAATATTTGATAGGAAATGTTACATGTGAAAAACAATTTGTACACCCACATATTGCATATCAAATCAAAATGCCTCAAAGTGTCCCTAAGGTCACCCTCTCTTTTCCCCTCTAAGATAAGGTAAGTCGCTGAAAGGGACACTGGTGGGAGATACCTGGTACACATCCAGGCAGGAAGCTTAGCGGAAGCCCACCTGTGCACCCTTCTGCCCTTCCGGCGTCCTTCCCTAGCCTGGAGGACAGATCCTTCCCACCCACCTAGAGGCGCCAAGGGTCCACTCCTAGCAGTTCGCTATCTGAGCCATTCTGCCTGCAGATTCCTCCCACCTGAAAAAGAGAATTGGACTCATTGAATTTTTGAATTGTTCAAAATTCCTTTCTCACTTCATCAGTAGACCAGGCTTTGGATTTTTAAGCATGTTGGTAGGAGTTCCAAGAGATGAATCAATTCACTAATTAACGGACCCTCTAAAGAACATACAAGTTGTAAGACTCAACCAGCCAGTGGGATTTCTTGACCTGAGAATTGATGCTGTTCCTAAAATTCGTCTTTCATCTATTTAATCTTCAATACTTAAGACGTTTTCCAATATAGTTGTGTGCACATGTCTCAATGATTTTTATACCTTTTTGCAACACTAAGCATTGATTTTGCTTAGGTGATTAAGTTAGTTCAGATAGTTAGTAGATTATGGGGGAAGATGTTTTATTAGTTTTAGCTCATAACTGATTCACACATTTTTATAGGCCATTGAGCCAATGAATCGAAGATTGTAGATTTGAAGCACATATTTGCTTCTGAAAGTTGGAAATGATCTTAATATTTTACCAAAGATGAAGGTTTGACCATTTCAATTATTTCAGCACCACATTTCCTTATGGGCCTCCATGCAGCTGAAGATTCAGTGGACTATAAAACATGAGCATCAATTACCACCAAAATAATTTGGAAAGAAACTATCAGCCACCATATTTATAGCACCTTGAACAAATACTCTCTGCTCTGATGTATAATGTCCCCACTTCTTTAGATCAGAATATCACCATGCAAAAAAAGAATTTAGCAATAAAACATCACAGAAAATGTAATGAGAGTTTGGTGATGCAAAAAATTATCCCTTTTTTATTTAGGATCTTTACCTAGAGGAATAACTTAGAAGCTCTGTCATATTCTGCTGCTAATAGGATAATAAAATTACTCTGTCTTGGTTTACTGGGCTGCCTTTTGTCCCATGCACAGGAGGTGGGCTGAAGCCCAGGGCCGCCTGGGGACCAGGAAAGCAGGCCTGGAGTGGGAGTTCACTGGACATGGCCGTGGAGTCCAGCCGGCACCTCTTGTGCTATGGGACACTGAGCTGCGGGTCCTGTTGGCCAAAAATGGCGGCCAAAGGAGAACTGCAGCCCACGGGCCTGGGGCCGTCATGGGGACAGCCACGCAGCCTCGCTCTCCCGACAGTGGCTGCCAGCCCTCGTGCCCAGAGAAGAAATGGACGTTCCTGAAAGCGGCTCTGGCTTTTGCTGAGAATCCCCGAGCTTTGCTCTTCCAGCCCTGGCAGTGGGGCCTCCCTGTGCCTCAGGATCACCTGTGCTGAGGCCAAGGGAGCCAGCAACTCCCCACCGGGATGCCGGCGCTGTGAGGCCGCAGAGCCCGGGCGCTGTCTGGCCCTCCTCCAGGCCTGCGCCTCCTGCCACCAGGGGCCCAGCACCTCACCTTCCACGGCGTCGCACGGAAATGACGGAGCTGCCACAGCCCGCCAACAGTCCTCAAATGCCTCACACACGGAGCGGTCACAGTTCACTCTGAGAGTTTCTAGAACCCTCTCGGGAGTCTTCTACGTGGACATTCCTCCTGCCGGCAGTCTACACTGAAGGGGGCATCCAGACGCCATGTCCCCTCGGCTGGGGCGCACACCTGCCCACAGCGCCAATGGACTGCTCCTGGGAGACGCTGCGCAGTGGGGAGCAGGGAGGGCGGGCAGGAGGCCAAGCCCTGCAGACCCCTTCAGAGGGAGCCGAGAAGCAGTGCCCAGAGGGGCCCAGCCGCCACGTGGCTCCCACCTGAGGCCACAGGTGGCCTGTGGCTTCCTCCCTCGTGACTCACGTGTGCGAGTTTCCCTCAGAGTGAGCACACAGCCCCTGGCCAGGAGGTTCCTGACCTGCCACGCATACAAGGACCGGCCCTTGGCAAGGCCTTGGCTGTCCCCGAGCCCCTTACAGCTGACCCATCATTGCCATGCCACCCCTCCCAAGAGCCACGCAGTCTACCCACAAACTGGGTGGCTTAGAACAAGAGACATTTTTGCTTTCACCGTTCTGGAGGCCAGAAATCCCAAGTCAGCGTGTGGGCAGGGCAGCACAGCCGCCTGAGGCCCTGGGGAGGCCCCGTCCTCGCCTCCTCCGGCTGAGGGCAGCTCCTGGCCTTCCCTGGGGTTCCATGACTTATAGTAGAAACTCTCCAGTTTCTTTCACGCAGCCTTTTTCTCTCTGAGTCTCCATCCGTCTCCAGCTCCCTCTCTTTACAAGGACACCTGTCATGTTGGATTTCGGGGCCATCCTACCCACTCTGCCATTCGCTTGACTCAGTTGCCTCTGAGAAGACCCTATTTCCAGCAAGGTCACGTTCACGGGTGGGGTTAGACTTGGACTTGTCTTTTGGGGGCACTGTTCCCCCCAGGACACTTCCCCTTCTGGAGTAGAGCCTTCCGTCCCTCCATGCCCTCTCGCCCTCTGAGCACTTGTCCCCTCCCACCATCTTATCTGTTTGCTTATTTATTTTCTGTCTTTCAGAGAAGAATGCAAACCCTGTGAGGGGCCGTGTATGCTCTGCTCACGATAGGCCCCAGCAGCCAGAATATCTGTTAAAGGAAGGAATGTGTGAACCAGGGAACAGGAGAGCACAGAAGCAGAAATAGATCATAGGTGGCACTACAACCACTAGTGGAAGACCGGATTATTTTCAAAATAACTTCTATTTGAAAATAATAATGTAAGAATAATAATAAAATTAACTCCTTACCTCCTACCAAAATGCTATTAAACGCCAGGTTATAAAGATATGCAAATATAAGTGAATAAGATATAAGGTGATTTTAATACTCTTTATTAAAGAAGGGTCTCCTTAGCAAAATACCAACCCCAGAAGTCAGAAAGTAAGAGACGGACACACGTGATATTTTATATTATCAAAAACAAAATAAACCTTCTGAAAGAGAGCCACACCATCAACAAAGCTAGATATAAAATATATTTAATATATAAAATCATGTAGCAGGAACTGTTTGAAGCATATTCAACAGATAAGGGGACTGATAACCCTGACTGACACACACAGAACCATACAAATCAATAATAAAAGGCAAATGTCCAAAAGATAATGAGTAAAGGTATAAACAAAGAAATTCACAAAACTAGGAATGCAAAAAAGGACAAACCTACACTAACTGCCAGGAAAAGCTAATTTAAAGATGTGTGGGCATATCTCAGATTTACATACAACACACCACACACACACACACACACACACACACACACACAAGCAGCTCTCATTATTCACAGACTCTGTATTTGCGAATTCTCCTATTCACTAAAATTTATTTGTAATCCCCAAATCAATATGCAAAGTGTTTTGTGGCACTAGACAGACAGGCGCAGAATGCAAAATATGTAAGGAACCCGTCACAAGTTCCCAGCCAAGGTCAAACACGGCAGCCTCTGCCTTCTTCTTTCTGCTCTCAGCCAGTAAACTAGCGTCACATCTCATCACATTGCAGCTTTATGTTGCTGATTCATTGTTTAAAATGGCCCTGGGGGTAGTGCTGAAGTATCATCTAGTGTGCCTAAGTGCAAGGAGGCTGTGCCGTGCCTCCCGGAGGAAGTCCACATGGCCCCGAGTGTGGTGCTGAAGGGCCGCCTAGTGTGTGGAAATGCAAGAAGGCTGTGCCGTGTCTCCTGGGGGAAATCTATGTGGCCCCTACTGTAGTGCTGAAGTGCTGTCCAGTGTGCCAAAGTGCAAGGAGGCCGTGACATGCCTCCCAGGGGAAATCCATGTGGCTCCGAGTATAGTGCTGAAGTGCTGTCCAGTATGCCAAAGGGCATGGAGAATGTGCCGTGCCTCCCGGGGAAATCCATGTGGCTCCGAGTGTAGTGCTGAAGTGCTGTCCAGTATGCCAAAGGGCATGGAGAAAGTGCCGAGCCTCCCGGGGAAATCCATGTGGCTCCGAGTGTAGTGCTGAAGTGCTGTCCAGTATGCCAAAGGGCATGGAGAAAGTGCCGAGCCTCCCGGGGAACTCCATGTGTAGAGAAGCTTCTTGCAAGCAGGAGCTATAGTGCTGTTGGCTGTAAGTTCAATGTTAATGAATCAACAATACGTGTTGAATAAACATGTCGTTAAACGGAAACACACAGAAGCCCAGGTTAGGCACTGACTGGTTGATGAAAATGTCATGACCAGAGGCTTGTAGGAATCGAATCCAATTTTTCCCCCAGGAGCAGCAATTACATACTTGGTAATTAATTGTCCACAGTGATTTTATAGAAAGTAAGTATCACAAATAATGAGAATCAACTGCACATACATTTCTATATATTTTCCACCCTTCAGACTGACATTTCTTAGAAGATGCAGCAGGACAAGTATTGGCAAGAATGCTGACAAATGAGCTATTTTGCACACTTTTGGTGCAAAAGTAAACTGGTGAAGGTTATTTGAAAATGCTTTAACAGGATCTATTTTTTAAAGTATATCTTTTGGCCCAGAGATTGTATCTAAATGAATCTAATAGAAATTATTTAGTAAATACTGTACAAGCTGAGGCCCAACACATGCCTATGAATATTCCAAATGTTTTTCTCTCCCACCCTCCCTCTCTCTCCTCTCTCTTTCCCTTCTTTCTTGCCCCCCTTCTCTCTCTATCCATTCTCTTTTTCCCTTCCTCTCCTTTTTCTCTCCCTCCATGCCCTCCTCCTCTCTCCTTCTCCCTCTTCTCCTCTCTCCCTGCCTCCCCTTTTCCCTCCCTCCCTTCTCCTCCTTCCATCCCTCTTCCCTCCCTCCCCCCTTCCCTCTCTCCTCTCTCCATCTGTCTTTCTTTTCCATCCATCTACATCTGATTTAAATTCCCAGCTCTCCACAGGCAGCCCTGTGAGCAATAGGTGTTCCTGGGATCCAAATTCACAGAGCCAGCTGACAGGCAGGGACCCAACCCAGGCAGCCTGACTGGGGCCAGCACATGCGGCCACAAGTATGGGAAGAGTTACCCGAGTGCAACCCCAGGACCCTGGAGAGTCGGGCGGAACTGCACACACCTGGGCCGGCTCCATGCTTCTTTGGGCTTTGAGGACCAAGCTGGTCCCCCGACGTGTAGCCGAACCACGGGAAGAGTGCCTGGAGGGAGAGTGCCGGCCCGATCCCTGTCTCCTGACGGCCCTGCAGAGGAGGAAACCACTAGAAGCTGACAGTCTCGGAGCCAGCAGCTCCCAACCCAGGACGTGTGGGCACTTGGGCTCCCATCTCTTCCGAACATGCCCTGGGGCAGGGGAGAGGACTCCTCACACATTTCCTTTTGGAATTTGGGGACATTTCTCCGACTCTTACACTTCCAATTCGGTTACAACTTTTCTCTCTCTTAATAACGCAATCCTGACACCCCAAATCAAGGGGGCTTGCAAGCAGGTGCACCATTCCACAGCCCTCTGGAGGCCCTCAGCCTCAGACGCCCACGGAACTCGAGGGCGATCCGCATCCAGACATGCGACCCAAAGGCGCTGATCGCCTCAGGATATAGTATTTGGGGTGACATCGTTATTTTAAGTTTTCTCACATTTCTGCACAAAGTATGGAGGATAAATAGTCTGACGATGCAAATTAAAGAGAAACAAATCCAGTTCCAGTGGCTCGCTGCGCCTTCAGGAACTTTATGTAGCAATTGCTAAAATAACGCTTATCACCTTCAAAACCTCTTTAAAACATTAGCAAATCAGCCTCCGCCTCAGCCCTGGGAGGGCCAGGTGGCGTTACCAGCTTTAGCGATTTCCTCGCGGAGGAACTTGGGGGGAGCAGGAAAGCTCACACCCAGGACCACAGGCTGCTGCACGGGGCCGAGCTTTGCTCTCAGCCTGGGTGGACTCTGGGCTGCTTCTGCAGGGGCCGCCAGCGGGACCAGGGCCCCGACCGTCTCAGTGAAGCCGTCTTCCCTTCTTCCTGTCCTCCTCCTCCCTTCTTCGCTGCCTTCCCAAGTGCCTGCCTGGGCCTCTGCCCACGCCCTCCCCAGCTCTCTCAGGTGGCCGAGACCCCAGAGGGCTCCCCGCTGCGGGGTTTCATTTCTGTCCCCAGGTGCCGGCAGGCCCCTCTGCACCTGCGTGCCTTCCCAAATCCGCCGCTGTAATCATCTTCTGAACTAGCAGGCAGCCCGCGTGATTCAAACGCCCCTGTCTGCCCCCAAGCACTGTTCTGCCTAGTGTCACTCCTTGTCCTCCGCTTCCTCACCCTCTTTGTTCTGCGCTCGCACAGCTTCTCCTCGTCCACAGACCGAGGCAGGGTCCCGCGTGGGAGGTGTCCAAGGATGGGCTACGGGGCTGCCAGAAATGAGGTCTCGGATTCAGTAGATGGCACTCTTACCTTGAATCAGCCGAAGCACACGCACACCTGAGGAGGAGCAGAGAACCCTGTTGCATTTTGAAATTATTCTAGCAAGAATTCCAAAAGGGTGTCCTCCCACAGAGTAAGCCGTAAGCTCTTTGCAAACTCCCACTATGGCCTTTGACTAATCTGACTTCTGGAAATTATGCAAAAGCACCGAGAGTGCTGGAAGTGGTTCTGGCTGTGGAATGGTTCTTCCAGCAAAAGATCTTCCAGAATGTTCTTTCACATTGGCCTTGGACATAAAGCGTCAGCCTATGTCTCGTCATAGGTCTTTCCATTTTGGGGAAGACACTCCTCGAGCTTGAGAAGATGCTTATGCAATTGGACAACAATCCATCAACTAGGTAAATGCTACCTGTTCTGTGTAATACTAATCCTTTCACCTGTTACTTAAAAGAAGCTCATTAGAGTAAAGATAACCAGTGTCATGAGATATAAACCTGATAGCCAATTTATCCAATGGCTTTGAAATCTCTGTTTACCCTTTTTTTGTGTAGAAAAATGGTGATTTTTTTCTAATTTAATTCTAGTTAGTCTCCTAAAACTGTAAGAATAAGTCAAATTAAAACTTCAAAAAGTCCTCCTGCCATGAAAATAAGAAAAACTGAAAACCGACCAGTTCCAGTAGGTGGAAACACTGACTCTGACTGCTCAGGTGGAATTTTTTCCATCCAGTCTCAAGAGGATTCCTCTGGATGCAAGTGAAAGAATCTGATTTGACTTGGCTTACAGCAATGGAAGAATTTATAAAAGGATGTGTGACTGTGCCTCGAATCCAGGGCAGGGCGCACTTCAAGCGCATCCTGGAACCAGGGGCTGGCAGCCGCCCTCCTCAGACCCCCATGCTCCCAGCGTCTTTTGCTCCAAATCGGCCTTCTTGACTTCCGAGGTTCCCGGAAGGAAATGCCTGCCACTCTGATCGCCCAGGTTCATAGCTTCTGCTCCACGAGAATCTCCAGCTCCCAATTCCCAATTCCAGTAAAGGAGCTCAGTGGTCCAGCCAGGATCACGCGACACTCCTGTACCAATCTCCACGCAGGACTCCGGGGCAGTGGTCCCTTGAGCCCACCCAGGTAGACGGAGGTGGGTGGACAGCCAGGCCCAGAAGCAGGTGTGTGTGTGTGTGTGTGTGTGTTGGGGGAAGGAGGGTTCAGAGAAAGGGAGGAAAAGGGGGGAAAAGTTGGTGCCACTGTGCTGAATCGTAGGATAGCTCTTGAATCTTCACCAAATGTCTTAAACGAGGCCTTCTTACATTGAAAACTTCCTAGTTTAAAATAAGGTGAATACACAGATTATTTCCACTTTGTCTGAAAATTTGAATAAATTGCTGGGACCGGCACATCTGCTCGTAAATCCTCTAATGACGGCTTTTCCTCCACTTGGCCAAAGGAGCCACCTTCTCTCCCACACCCTCCGGCGAGCACTTTGGGGTGGGCGTTGTGCTGGCCCAGGGAACAGCTGAGAAAATCAGGCTCTGCAGCAATCCGTGAGCCCCTTGCTTCTCCCACGGCAGCGGGCACAGCTCGCCCGGGACCGGGGGGGAGCAGCTTTATCGCCCCCCGCATCGCCCTCGCCCACCTGACTGCAGCCGGGCGTGTTCAGGCGCACCGGCAGCGCCTCCCAGCACCGCTGAGCCTCCGCGCCTTTCGTGGCAGGGGTTGTGAAATTCTTCTCCTTAAACTGGCTCACACAGACGATGAAAAGGAGAGATCAGTTTTCTGAGTCTGCCCTGCGGGTTGATGGGAGAGATTTCTATTCACAGGCTTTTCCTACTGTTTGGGAAATTTTCAAACTTTTGGAAGTGCCTCTTAGAAAGTCATTGCTTGTGGATTCCTGGCACCACATTGGGTAATTGCTAATTTACTTAAACTATAATCAGGATGTGTCATGTTAACTTTCCTCTTAATAATGCGCTCTAAAAGAAATCCTTGTGTTCATGGGTAGTCCCCGATGTCCTAACTTGGCATTCCCTCACTAACCTTCCCTCCCTCCCCCTCCCTCCCCCCCTCACCTGTAGCTCTTCACACTTGACACAACATTCTGCACAGTCTACAACATTTAATTAACTCTGGCAAGTAGCTGATTGATGGAAAGAAGAAAAGAGGGTGGGTAGAGAGCGTGGGAGGTTGGAAAATTTGGCACTGAGAACAAATTGAAGTCTAATTAATAAACAGGAAGAACTTGAAGTCACACTTGATGTGGAAACTGCGTTTGGTTTTCATCAGGCAGGAGAGATAATGTACACTACAAGGAAGGAAATCGGGAAGGGCATGGCTTGTACAGAAACGCACGCCCAAGGAAACTGAGGCAGACGGGATAGCGCCCTATGTTCAGAACAGAATATCCATTCCATTCCAAAGTTAGAGGAAGACTTTAAAAGTTGGAAGCACCGAAAGTTTTCTGCAGAGTAGAAGCTCTAAAAAACTGCTTAATAACATACTGAGGTAAGCTTCCTGGGCGCGTGAGCTCATGAAAGGAAAATGAGAGTAATGCTGGCAACCAATCAAGGCGACCAGATTAAGCCGCCTTAAATAAATTAGATGGCACCCCCACCCACAGGTGGCTCATCAACAGCTGACGCCATGCTTCCCAAAGAAAACGAGCTCCTTCTGAGTCCCCACGCATTTAGGAATGTTGAGTCGTGTCTTCTTTCACTTAAGTGAGCAAGCCGCATTTGAGCTTCTTCTGTCGTCTTCAGACCAAATAGCGTGTGGATTTTCCTTCAATGGTTACATTTTGGGAAATTTGCTGAGAACATCCATAGTGTGGACTTCTCCTTGACCGAGACATTTCCTCCTCTTCCCAGTCAACCCTGCTGAGGGCTGGCCCTGCTAATGTCCACTGACTGTGGCCAAACCCCAACCAGGAAAGATGCCACCAAAAAGCAGGGCACATGGAGAATGTTCTCACGAAAGGGCACCGAAAGGAAAATGTTCCCTGTAAAAGGCATAATAAATACGTATCAAAGGGCTCGGCTCTCTCTCCATAGACATTTTCATAACTGCTCTTGTGAAACGGAAAAGCAAATGAGAGCTGCCGAGCACTGCAATCCAACAATTGCAATTAGGGAAGCTTCTAGAAGGTATTATCCTTTTGTATTTTCTCATGCCCTTGTCAGATTGCAACTGTAAAGATATTTAGATGATTCAGTTGTAACCTATACCAATAGAATTTCATCCAGTAAGTCAAATGCCCAAAGTGCAAAAATAGATGTAATTATAAGCCCGTGGCATAATCTCATTTTAATCACAGTTGATCATTCTTATTGGATATCTTAAAACATGAAACAAATAAGAACTCATTAATCCTTTTATGATCTTCATTAAGTTTTAAGATGAGTCACCAAAAATAATGGAAAGACAATGCAAATTTATGTCGATTCTCTTAGATGATTAGACTTCAAAGGAAAGCCCATCTCATTCTGCTGTGCAGAGATTTTCAGAGATTATACAAGATTTGAAACAGCACGGGGAAGGAGCTGATTGGAAGATGACCCTCAAATTACAGACTGTCACTTAGAGTCACTACGACCTAACTGCACAATTTTAAAACCAGGGTCATTGAGGTTTCTCTAGAGTTCTGACCACAACCAGAACTTCGGGTATGTATTAGTCATCCGTTGCTGCCTAACAGATCACCACAAATTTAGCAGGTTAAAACAGCATAAGTTTAGGTGCACAACTCTGTGAATATGAAAAAACACTGAATTTTACACTTAAATGGGTGAATTGTATGGGGTATGTGAATTATATCTCAACAAAGGTGTTAAAAATTCATAGCTGATTATGCGATAATATCAGACTATCACCACCAACCATGGCCCATATGTTTGACACACTTTTTCCATACGCCCCGTTATCAACACTGGACGTCTTTGGCATTGATGCAAAACTATCGCGGTATTGCTGTTAGGCAGAGTCCGTAGGGCGCACCAGGCATTCCCCACGCTTCTCCACATTCCCGCCACCCGCAATAGCGACGTGCACCCTCACAAGCCGTCACCAATGTTCTGCCACGGTGTGTTGTGTTGGTGAAGGGGTGTGGTATGGGAATTCCACGCATTAAAAAAATAATAATGTGGCTTGGGGGAAAATATACCAAATGTAAGATACGGACTATAGTTAGTAGTAATATTTTGATGATATTTCTCATAACTTGTAATTAATGTTTCACAACAATGCAAGGTGTTGGTAGTGGGTCATGTAGGGGACCCTGTATGATGTTTTACATGTTTTTCACTATGCACTTATTGTTTATGTATGTTCATGTATGAAAATACACCTCAATAAAATTTGTTTAGAAATCACAGCTGATTGATGCTGACTTCCATGGACTGAAAACCGGGCCAGGTGAAATGTACCTCTAATTTTCAACAGACTAAAGGAACATAAAAAACAAATAACTAGAATTTGGGTAATTGTGTGTACGTATGTGTGGCTACTAGTATAAGTGGAATAAATGGGAAATAATGAAGTTTTTTATTCCTTAAAAAGTCACATGTTTTTATTAGTTCAGCTTTTCTGCTCCGGGTCTCACTAGACTCAAAGCAGGGTGCTCTCAGCCAGGACGTGGGGTCTTCTTTCAAGCTGGCTGGTGCTCAGCAGGACTCATTTCCTTGCAGCTGTAGGACTGAAGCCCTGTTTTTCGCTGGCTGTCAGGGACATCTAGGCCTAGAAGCCGCCTTCGGGTCCCTGCCCTGTGACCCCCCCTGGGCAGTGCACAACACGGATGCTTGCTTCTTCTGAGCCAGCCAGAGCATGTCTTTCTGACTTCCTTTTCTGCTGCCAGAGAAAACACTGTGCTTTTAAAGGGCCCGCCTGATTAGGTCAGGCCCACTCAGGGGCTCGCCTTTCCACCACAAAATGTGACAATCACGACAGAGATATTTTGCCAGTTTTTACACTCACACTCAAAAGAGAGGGTCTTTGACCAGGGTGAGGGCCACAGCGGTCAATCCCAGAATCCTGAACACCACCAGCTCCAGTCTAAAATTGACAAGGACCTCGTGGTGCCCTTGGGTGTCAGTTCCCGCTTGTTGCCTCCAGGCTGAGCACAATGTCCTCTTCTTTAAGCAGCTGCTGGAGCCCAGGTCTCCCTCTGAGTCCTGGAGGATGTCAGGCCAGCCTTTCCCAGACTTCTCCGACTTGGGAGGGAGGGAGTCGCCTTTCCAGGCACATGCCATGCTCCTCCCGTTTATCCCCCACATTGTGCCTGGACCACACGCTCCTTCCAAATATGCCCTGAAAGGGAAGAAATGAAAGAAACGCACCCAGGATGGCACTCACGGGAAGAGCCCTGGAGGCAGCTGCAGGGCCTCTGATGCTGTGTCCAGTCTGAGCAAGGACAAGCCTTGGCCCGGAGGGGCAGGGCGGGCCCGCCCACTGGGCTCCTTGGGGGGCACACATAGGGGATGTGTGCACAATGAGCGGGCTCATTGGCTGCAGCCGTGGCCTGACCCGGGCTCGTCCTCAGAGGCGAGGGGACTCTCGCCTGCACCTCTCCTCTCCATACCGGCTCTTTCTGTTTCCTGTGACAGGGTCAACTGCCCCAAGCCCCTGCCCCCCAAACACGCACACACAGGTGTGCATACTGCCCACATGCACGTCAACACACGTGCACAACGCGTGTCCAGACACCTTGCACACACACATGTGCACATGTACATGCAGGCCCGCATACACACACAAGTGCACGCAACATACGCACATACACCCATTGCGTGAGTGTGGACACGTGCACACCTCCCGAGCCTGGTCCCTCCCAGAACTAAGGCAAGACGAGAGAGCATTTTGTAAAGGCCCAAGGATGGGAGGGAGCAGCAGGACGGCCAGGTGAGAGACAGGGCGAGCTCACCTGTCATGTAGTTTCCCGGCTGCTCAAGGAAACGCTATGCAATGGGCTGGCTTAACCAACCAGAAGGAACTGAAATAATTGTTTCTTAATCGAAAGGAAGCCCAAAGCAAGCTCTGATCCAGGCGATGCTTTCGTCCTGAACTGGCGCCCTGGGCTGGCTGCCCGCGTCCTTGGCCCTGGGCTCCTCTGCCACGTGGCGAGGCACGTGGCGGCTGTCCTGGCCTGAGCCTCCTTTACCGGGTCCTGCTGACCTCCAGCTCCTGGCTGCGCCCTCGGTGGCCTTCTCGCGGAGTCTGCATTTCCTTTTGCTTCTACAAGACTCCAGGAACGGACTGAGACCCGTCCCGATGGGGCTGGGCCGCAGCTCCACGGAAGCCGCCTCCGCGAGGGCCTGCTCAGGTGGGTTTCCACGGAGGGAATGCGCCGAGAGGAAGATGTTTCTCTGGGTGCACACAGCCCGTCAAGGGGGCCTGCCCAGAGCAGGTCCAGGGTGGACCCCGTTCTTCCTCCTGAACCCACCCTCAGAGCCCAGAGAGTGAACCCTCAGACCAGAGGTGGGGACATGGAGGCGAGAAGGACTCAGCAGCCCCCTCTGCCTCCTGGGTGCCGTGCAGCGTTGAGGAGGGGGCTCCATGCAGGGGGTGGGGAGGAGATGCCAGGAGAGGATGGCCTGTGCCTTAGTTTCCTGGAGCTGCCGTAGAAAAGGACCACAAACTGGGGGCCCCTCTGAAGACTCTAAAGGGGGCCCTTCCTTGCCTCATTCAGCCTCACTGTTTGTCCCCAAACCTCAGTGGCCCCTGCATGTGGATGCATCGCCCCAAGCTCTGCCTCCTCCTGAGCTTTGTCAGGGCTCCAATCTCTTAGAAGGATGCGAGTGGGATCAGTCCAGGCTGGCGTCGCCCTAACTAATCACAGCCTCAAAGACCCTATTTATTTCCAAATAAGGCCACAGTCACAGGAACGGGAACTAGGGCTGGGAGATGTCCCCTGCGGACATGTCAGAGGTACTCAGAGAGCAAGGCCACAAGCCCAGGCCGCCGTCCACGAGCAGAGCACAGGATAGGCAGGGGGCCCGGGACCACGGCACATGCTTCCACCACGGCACACACTCACGCCTCGGGACACGCGGCCAAAGAAAGAGCTTCCCCAGCTCCCCAGCTCCGAGGGCACCTTGGGGTGGAGCTGACTTGTTTGCTGCGGGGATGATCCGTCACTGAGCAGACCAGCTTCACCGTCCTTTGTCAGCGGCTGGTGCCGAGGCTACAGGTTTCTCCGCGCAGTGCTGGGGTTCGGTCCACGTTGTTCCCCGCCTGGTCCGTAGGAGATACCCAAGGGATTGGCAGCAGAGCCTGCGGAGCTGGCTGCGCTAGTCAGCCACAGGGGCGCTGATGCAAAACACCAGAACTCCGTGGGCTTTTATAAAGGGTATTTATTTGGGGTAGACGCTTACAGTTACCA
This sequence comes from Tolypeutes matacus, assembly GCA_026826555.1. Lineage (NCBI taxonomy): Eukaryota > Metazoa > Chordata > Mammalia > Cingulata > Chlamyphoridae > Tolypeutes > Tolypeutes matacus. The sequence continues at coordinate 5,547,946 of JAKSZT010054014.1, read as the reverse complement.
GGCCATAAAGTGTAAGTTTCTTCCCTCACCAAAGTCTGTTGCCACGTGCTGGGGCAAGGTGGCTGCCGCCGTCTGCCAGGGCTCAGGCTTCCTCTTTCCTTTCTTCCCAGGGCTGGCATCTCTCCGGGCTCAGCTCCTCTGCTCTCCCCACAAGGCCAGCTGTAGACTCTCAGGGAAATGGCTCGTCTCTCTTCCCAGGCTTCTGCCGTGTCTAATGGAGCCTTCTCTCCTTCCTCACGTATCTGCTCCTCTGTGTGCTTACTTCCCTGACTCCAGCATTAAAACTCCAGTGAACTCCTGTGCCTTGTCGCTCTTTCTGAGTTCCCTTCCACCAAGGGGGCAGGGAGTAAACGTCCTACTGATGTGGCCCAATCAAAGCCTTAATCCTTACTTAATCAAGTGAAAGGGAAACCTCTGAACCCAATACAATCTAAAGGTATCACTAGCCCAGAGGAACAGGCATAATCAGTATTTCCTTTTGGAATTCATTAGGAATATCAAACTTCTACACCAGCCCTGGCAGTCCGAGGACAGGGAGATGGGGAAGGTAGACCTCCAGGGGTCCACAGAGGCTTGTTGAGAAGCCGCTGGTGCACGCCGTGATCTGGGCTCCAGCAAAGCTGCAGAGAACCAGACAGACACACCCCTGCCCTCCCTGCGCCTTGCATTCCTGGTGGTAGGTGCGTAAATAAATACATAATTGTTTGTTATTTAGCTCCCGCTGAGATGGCAGAGAGACTGGTGGGAAACAAGTTGCAATGGCAGTCCCTCAGTCAGGGAAGGTCACTGAAGGGGGCATTTGAGCTCAGAGGAGGTGCGGGAGGGAAGCAGGCTGGTATCTGGGAAACAGAGACTCCAGACACATGGAACAAGTGCCAATGTCCTGAGGCAGGGGTGGCTGGATGTTGACAGAGAGGAAGTGGCCACTGTCCAGGGGATGAGGGGTGCCAGCAGGAGGTGTTCAGACTTTTTGGCAATTTTATTGAGATATATCCACACACTATACAATCCATACAAAATGTACATTCACTGGCTTTTGGTATAATGACAGCTGTGCATTCCTCACCACAATCAGTATTAGAGGCTTTTCATTACTCCAAAGAGAAGAACCCCCCACCCCTTGGCGGGCACCTCTGGGTCCCTCTCCTTCCCCTGCCATGTGTATCAGCTAATCTAATTCCATCTCTATAAATTCATTTACCTTTTATATAAATGGAATCAAACACTCCGCAGTACTTTGTGTCTGGTTTCTGTATTGACAATTGTCTCTTTTTTTAACTGATAAGAATATTGATGTCTTGCTACGCGCTCCAGCCCAGTTTGCTTCGGGTGTGCGTAAGCTCAGCTCCAGGTGGCACTAACATCTTGTAATATTAACGTGCACTTGTTCTGATTCCTTGAAGAGAAGTCCTACATTTGTGCTATTTGTGCTGTTGTCTAGTGTCCCCGGGCGGCCGCAGCCAAGGACCACAAACTGGGGTCTTAAAACAGCAGGCGTTTACCCCTCAGGGTTCGCAGGTCAGAAGTCCAAACTCAAGGTTTGGAGGTCCCTCCTGCCTCTCCCAGCTCCTGGTGCTCCCTGGCTCGTGGCTGCCCATCGGCCTCTGCCGCCCTCCCACACCTCCTCCCTGAGTCTCTCCCCACTCCCCCCACCCAGGCTGCCATCGTTAGCCAAGCCCTTCTGCAGGGGTCCTGCCAGACAAGGGCAGTTGTGCAGTCTCCAGGGCGAGGACACCGAATGCCAGCAGCAGCAAGGAGCAGCCAGACGGGAAGAGGCCGGCAAGTGGCCGGTGAGGAGGGGCTCGGCCGCGGCCTGAACTGCCCCAGGAGGGAGGCTGGCTGCGAGGCGGGGCTTGGCCAGGGCCTGGGGGACTTGGCGAGGGCTGGGGGACTTGGCAAGGGCCAGGGAGCTTGCTCAGGGCCTGGGGGCTTGGCGAGGGCCAGGGGGCTTGGTGAGCTTTCTGGGAGGCCGTGCAGGGGGGTGGGAAAGTTTGGAGGTAATGACCACAGACGGCGTTCCTAGGAGTTATGTTTTAAAGGGAAACAGAGATGAGAAGCCGTTACCCGTTACGGTGGGGACCCCAAGCTTGCAGGCTTGTCCTGGACGTGGGGGAGTCCTGTCCCTTGCATGGAGTCAGGGCCGGGGAGAAGCCTCCTGTTAGACAGGTCCGCAGGGCCACTGGGCAGAAAGGCAGAGCTTACCTGGAGAGAACCAATTCTGCCCTCAGCAAACACCTTCTGACTAATTCTATCACCATCCAAATTTCGCTATTGTTCATCATTCAACAAAGACACCTGTGCGGAGATACCTGCCCCCCACCGCTGACGAAATCCCTCTCCACTGCCTTGCAGGGTCCCAGCAGGGGCTGGGGCGAGGGGCCCCTCCCAGCTCTCCGACAGCGGCCACACGTCCTGCCGGCGCCTTCTCTGTCCACCCATGCCGCATCCTCACCCTTTACGCCCTTGGAAGAGGATCAGGGAAGCACGCTCCTGTGTCCTGGGATGAAACCCGGCACCCCGCGGACGCTGCCTGCCTCCTCGGAGGGCCCTTGTTGAGCTCCCCGCGTGGCCCCAGCAGGGAGGAGCCTCGTGTTGACCCCTTCGGATCCTCGGACTTGGGCTCCGTCGCACGAGGTCACCCAATACGAGAGCACTAAAGAGGAGCCCGCAGAGGCCAGAGCTCCAGGGCACAGCGCGCCTCCTTGGCTGCAGCTGCCGGCTATTTGCCGGGCATGGCGAGTCCCCTGGCTCGGGCAGGGCGATGCCCGAGAGCCGGCGCCCGCCTGTGGCTTCTGGCAGAGGCTGTGCGTCTCCCGCTTTCCCCCAGCGGTGGGCTCCCTGGCAGACGCTCTTGGCAGCAGAGGCTGGGTTTGGATGGGCCTGCCTGGGACTGGGTGGAGGTCCCTGGGCGGATGGAGAGACAGCAGTGCTGTCACAGCAGCCAGTCTTCAGCCCAGAGCCGGCCAGAGCCGGCGTCCTCCAGCTTCCTAATTCTGGAAACGTCCCTTGGCATGCATTGAGCTGGGTCCTCAGAGCAAGCCCTAGCCGCATCCCGTGAGCGTGACCTCGTTTCCTCAGAGGGTCTCTGAAGCTGTGATTAGTTAAGAGGCAGCCGACCTGGAGCAGAGGGCAGCCTTACGCACAGGAGCTTTGCACCCAGAGACCGGGGAGTCGGCCGTGGGCTGCAGGCCCAGGTGGAGCTGGGCTGCGAGCCGCGGGACCCCCCAGCTGCCCATGCCCCCAGACCCCGACAGACCCCGACGGACCCCGAGGCGCCGGGCCCCCGGGAGCTTCTGCACTGAGAGGAAGCTCGGCTGCCCTCCGCGCTGTGGGAGGGTAAGTGACTGTCAGGCCCTCGGCGGGCAGGGAGAGGGGGCTCCAGTCGGACGCCCCTCAAGCTGTGGTCCATTTGTTCCAGCCGCAACGAAAAACTAATGCCACTCCCATTTCTTTAACACCCATGAGTTGTGTCCAGATGTTTTCTCCATTTTTAAAAACTTAGTTCTGCGCGTTTCTCTCAGGCTCTTCCTTCAGTCGGCATTTCCCACTGTCTTGCTCTTTCTCCTGCTTGTTTCCGCAAGAACATGTTCCCTGCTCTCTCCATCTAATTCACATCGATTCATCCATTGATCAATTTTTTTCTTTGTTCTTTCATTCAACAAATAATTGAGACCTTATTATGGGGTGGGGAACCTCTGTACCAGGAAAGAGATATGTCCCCTCCATGAAGAAACTCACAGCCTATTAGAAGGAGATGGACACACAGACAAAACATGAAGTAAAGAGTATAGGGGCCAGTGGCCATTGTCTTCCATAAGGCGCCGGTGAGTGCTGGATCCGCGGTTGCTGGACCCCTGCTCTAACGGGAAGCACAGGGCTAAGCTCCTGCCAGCCTCTGTTTGCAGCATTCCTGTCAAGCAATCGATGTGTAACCTTGTTTTTGAGTGTTTCTTTAAAAAGCACTTTACCTAACATATCTCCTCTGGTGCTGAACTCAGGTGGCCCCCGGGCCCTTCCAGCACAGCTGGTTTAGACAGAGGTGTTGGAGAGCACAGGGGCTGCCATCCTGCATCTGTGCTGCTGGGAACAGCGGCCTTGCCCGCCTCTCACGTCCACCTATCAGCGATGACGGCGTCACCTCCTGCTGCTGGGGCCTGGCCAAAGCCCCAGCCCTTCCCTCTCAAACTGAGGCTCCAATGGGAAAGCAAACACGGCCCCTCCAGGTAGCTGCTGGGGGTTGACTTGAGCGCACCCAGGAGACGTGTTCAGGACCTTGCCGCCAGCCCGTGGGGGACCTTGTCTGGAAACATGGTCTTCACAGGTGGACTTGGTTGAGACCAGGCCATGCTGCAGTAGGGCAGACCCTCCTCCGAGATGACTGGGGTCCTGACAAGAAGAGGGAGACATGGACAGAGGCACAGCACTCAGAGAAGGGGGGACAGAGAGTGGATGACGCTGCCACAAGCTGAGGACTGGGAGCCTCCAGAAGCTCGATGAGGCAGGAAGGACCCTTCCCTAGGGGCTTCCGAGGAAGCCTGGCCCTGCAGGAGCCTGTCCAACTTCCGGCTGCAGAACCACAAGAATCATCGTCTGTTGTCCAGGGCCACCAAGTCCGGTGATGCCTCTGCAGCCGCAGCAAACCAGCCCAGAGGCCAGCGTCGGGCTCAGCAGGACTCCTCAGTCCGACAGAGCCCGGCTGCCTCCTGCTCTCAGCTCGGGTAACACCGTACAGTTTTAGACCTGGACGTGCACCGAAGTGCACTCCTGCAACATGCATCCTGCAAAGTCCACTAAATAAAAGGACTTTTAGTTAGACGGTGATAACACTGAGCTGACCAATAAGTTAGGTGTCATAAGTTTTGGTCTTTTAATAGGAAACAAGTTAATTCCATTCTTGGGTGATCCAGTTCACAATTTGATTTAAACTGAATCAAAGCATTAGAAAATAACAGAATCATTTCCTTTCCTGAGACTTAAACATAAATTATATAAATACCATACACAAATAATCTTCCAAGTATCTGGGAAAACAATGGTCAACTGAATTGCAGGTTTATGAATATCATGGTCTTTATTAAGATTATGTTTTATAAAATACTTTGCATTTTACCCCTGGGGGGGGCGGGCTAGGGTGTGGAGGCCTGGCATTTAAGATTTCTTTTAATTGCATGAAACATATAAACTTTTAATAAATTAATATGACTCTGCCTTGAGGCCCTTCTTCAGCACTTCCTGTAAACATGCCTTTGACAGGTTTCCAACCTACTCATCCATTTCTCTATGATGATGTCACTTCTAATTCACTTCATGCCTTAATTAAGCCAAGCAAGCAATCTTGCCAAAAGACAAACATGAGAGATTTCTAATGACAATGAGTTATGGAAATGGTTACTGTACAGACAGGTGTAAACCTTTGACTCGATCATTAATTGGAGTGATATTAATTTATGGGGAACTAGAGAATTATATAGACTCCAGATTACAACTCTAATCGTTCCAAATCTACTTGCCTCAGAGAAAGCCTGTATCGGTGTGTGCATGTGTGTGGCTTAAGAAATCAGATTACGTGCTTTTCATTTGCAGAACCTGTAAATCTTCACAGGAGCCAGTTGGACTTGGGTCACGGAGACGGCAACCTGGGCTCGTGGTGTCAGATCTGGGAGTGGCAGTTTAGGAGGAATTGAGAATGTCACGAATCCAGTGTAAAGAATTTCTTTCTGCACGTTTAGAGGTAGAAACGATTCATTTGGTGTTTACAGGGGCCGCTGGCTGCGGCCGTCCTCGGCCCTGGGCTCCTGTCGCGTGGCCATGCTCATGGCGGCCTCTCCTGGCCTCTCCCTTCTCTTCCAGCTTCCTTTGAAGTTCGGCTTCTTGCTTGCCCTGGCTTTCTCTGTGTGTGTGTGTCTGTCTGAATTCCACTCTGCTTATAAAGGACTCAGTAATAGGATCAGGCTGGGCCACACCTTAACTGAAGTATCTCATCGAAAGGCACTACTCACAACAGGTTCACACCCGCAGGAAAGGGTTACTTTTTAAGAACACGTTTTTCTGGGGTACATACAGCTCCAAACCACCACACTCACACTGACCAACACTGAAACATTTTAAGGTAAAACTACTGGACTTTCAAGAAAACAAAATTCCTTGGAAGAAAAAGTAAAAATATCAGCTTACTTATAAAGAGGAAAAATCAAACTGTCATAAGAGTTTTTTATAGCAATACTTTATTCCAGAAGATAGTAGAGCATTCTTTCAATATTCAAAGAAAAAAAGTTTAGCCAATAATTTGATATCAAGCTAAGATGATATTTAAATACAAGACTAACAAATGGTTATCAACATGCAAGAATTTTGCTATAATTCTTAATTATAAATAATATATAGGAAAACTCTCTTAGGGAATAATTTCAGACAACCAATATCTCCAGGGACATTCGGATAAAAACTGGTGGTGAGCACTAAATATATATTTAACTGAAGAGCAAAGAATAAGTGATAACAATAAGGATTAAGCTATAGTATGTGATTTTAAATGTGTGGTTTGACAATGTACAACCATAAAAAATTGGAAGGGGAGGATGCAGAGTTTATATAAATAGAAAATAATCTTGATAATTGTCATGTGTTAAAAGTGGGGAAAATGGATATTATTTCAAATCAGTTGCTAGAGAGAGAAAGAAAGGGAAGAGGTGGAGAAGATTTCACTAGCTCATTTATGTAGTGTTTTCCATAGGAAAATGAAAACAATAAATAAAGATGGGATGACCAATAACATAAAGAAGTTGGTATAAAGATTGGGATAGAGATAATCAGAACACAAGTATGACCCGAACAAATGAACACACACATACACACACATATATATATATACTTAGAAAAATAGTGCAAAAAGAATAGACAATATGTTAAATAACTATTTATATACATGGCTCGTGTATGTATAACAATATAACAAGACTGAGTGCAGATATATTGATTAGATCTCTATTTGTCTATCCATCCATCCATCTGTCTGTCTGTCTACCTACTTATCTATCTATATCAATCAGCTTCATTCACTTATTAAAAGAAAAATCATTTCTAAATCAACTAACAAAGCCAAATCTAGAACTATACATTATGGTAAACACACCTAAAACAAAGATCCAGAAAGGCTAAAAATAAAATGATAGACAAGGATGTGCTAGTCAAACACAAATAAAAAAGAAAATGGTGGCTGCAATTTCTATATCTGACCAAAATTTAATAAAACGTGAAAGAATTCACTTTATAATGCTGAAGGCTGCAAGTCATAATGAAGATATAACTGTGATTAATCTTTATAGCTTTAATAACACAGCAATCAGTTATAAAACTAAAGCTATGGAAGAAGCAAGGAGAAATAGGCACAAAAAACACTAATAATATTAGTTATTAGTAAACTTCTATCCTTCTGAAAGAGATGAAGTAGACAAAATGTATAAAACAGTACAGAAGAATTAAATAATATGCTTGATAAGTAAAAATCTTATAAATATATAATGAACTATGATCTTCAATAATATAGAATAAACCTTCTCTCAAGAGCACATATGACACTTTAAAACTAAGTCCACAAAGAAAAATCCACTACATTCCAAAACATAGAAACAATACAATCAGAATTATCAGATCATAATACAATAAAAATAGAACGAAATCTTTAAAAGTGAAAAAGTGAGAAGGCTGTTCCACTTTTATATTTTACAGAAATTGTTACTGAACTACACTTGGTTCAAAATGGAAGTAAAAACAATATAAAATCTTTTGAAATGCAGTATATTAGAATTTATGCGATATACTTGAAGTAGTTATCAGATTAAAATGTACATCATTATAACAATAAAAATTTGAAAATAAAAATGAGAAAAACACCCAATTCCAAAAGCAAGAAGAAAAAATGCCAAATTAAACAGAAAGAAGAAAATAGGAAAGAATAAAGATGAAAGCAAAAATGCTTGGGTTATGGATTTTTAAAATACAGTAGAACTGCTAAATCTAAAATTTAGTTTATTTTTAAAAATTAACAAAATAGCTGACCATAAACATACAAATACACAAAATTTAAATTAGATGGAAGAAGAAATATCCAAATGTATAATTTTAATGCCCAAAAAACTATTTGTCATAAATTTGCCCCAAAATTTAAAACCTGGAATAAATTAATATTAAAAACTAGTTATTTTAGGAGTAATGCTTCCATAACTTGTTGAGCTGCCTTTTTCTATTTTTTTTTAATTTGAAATAAAGTCATTAAAAAAAAAAAAAAACTACTACTTATCAATAAAGTCACTTAAAAAACAAACAAACTACTACTTATCAAAATTGACCTCAGGAGAGATAGAAAGTCTAATAGTATAATCACCAGAGATGACAACACTTAAAGAGCACCACATTCATATGGTTTCTCAGAAGTCTACCAGACCTTTCAAGATCACGTAATCTCTTCTATTATAGAGCATAGAAAAAAGAGGAAGATTTCCAAATTCATTTTATGAGGTATAACACTTATTTCAAACCTGACAGAATTAACAGTAACCAAAAGCTACAGAAAAAGCTCATTATGGAATATCAATTCACAAAATCTTTAAAAAGATATTTATCCAGGAAATTCTAAGATACATGGTACAAAAGACAGCATGACTAAGTGGAATAATTCAAAAAATATGTGTGGTTCACTATTAGAAAAGCACCGAATAGATATAAGGAGGGGGAAAATATCATATGATTGTCTCCAGAGACGTAAAAAAGGCATTTGATGAAACTCATCCCCAATTCATATTTAAACACTGAAAAGTAGGAATTGATTCGTTGGTAATTTCTAAAGAGTATAACTAGAAGTCAGACATAAAACACAAATGCCCACTCTCTCTATTATAGTTTAATACTGTGTTAAAAAAGAAGAAAGACAAAATCTGGGTATAAATTTTGCCCACATTTCTGGCTGATCCACTAACCATGCACATGCGACATGGAACCTAGCAGCCCAGCTAAGGCGAAAGGAATTGAACTGATATTTATGTGCTGCCCATCCCAGTGGAGATAGAATTTTCATTATGAGTTCAACCAATTTAACTGCCTGCTTAAAAAATCAAGCAAAAGTCTTCTGAGGAACATAAAATAATCTAGAATTTTAAAAACAATATTCAGGGTGGAAAATTAGAAAAATATGTCTTGTTCTTAAGTAAAACAGCAATCAATAAAAACCAATTAGCATATGTGGATTTGATTAAAAGCTGTTAAAACTGCTCAAGGATATAGAGGGAAAAATGCTTATAATGAACATAAAGATAGTAAATATCAACAAAGAAATATAAACTAAAATCACAGAAAAACAAAAATATAAAACTGAAAAATACAGTATGTAAAAATAAACAAATATCATTGGATGGGTTCAACAGTAGAATGGAGATGACAGAAAATCTATTGAATTCATATTTTTAAAGAAGATCAATTAAAATGATCCAGTCTGAATAACAGAGGAATAAAAAGATTGAAAAAAGTTAACGAGTATAATATCAAAAGGTCTGACATGCACCTGGTTGGAGTTCCAGAAGGAGGGGGGAGATAGAATGAGGATGAAAAAGGAACAAAAGGCCAAAATTGTCCAACACTTGCTGAAACACATAAATTTACAAATTCAAGGATCTCAATGAACTCTATCAGAATAAATACAAAGAAAAGCACACAAAGGCACATTATAGACAAATTATTGTTAAACCAAAGACAAATAGAAAATCTTCAAAGCAGTTTGAGAAAAGTGAGACATTGCATAATGGGGAATGATGGTTCAAGTATCTGCTTATCTCTAATAAAAAACAAGGGAGGCCTGAAGATAGTGGAAAAATAAGTGTAAAAGGCTGGAATTCAATAACAAAACAAGTCAACCCAGAATTTTATATCCAGCAAAAATATCTTCAAGAAGAAAGCAAAAATAAAGACATTCTCAGATAATAGAAAACTAAGAGAATATACTGCCAGGAGACCTGCAGTAGAAGAAGTGCTAAAGAAACTTCAAGCTGAAAGGGAATAATACCAAATGGAAATTCAGCTCTCCAGGGAAAAATAAAGGTTCTGAAAATATCAAGAGAAAAAAAGGAGGCAAGGGGCCTTGGATCATCTTGAACAGATTTCTTACTTAGGAACCTGATTATTTCTTTGTTGAATGTCCAATTTCTTTTTCACCTTGATTACATTAATCTCTGTCCTTTCCATCTGCTTCAGGAAAAGTCTTGAGTTCTTTGATAAGCCTGACTCAGGGTTTGTTCATGGTTTAAGCCTTCCTGCACTGGGGCCCCTTTCAACCATCTTAAAGCATCCCAGCCTCTTTTTCCTGAACCCCCTCAGATTCCTTCTCAGTTTCATCTCTCATCTCTATTCCCTTAGTTCATAGTTTGTATTTTCTTCACATCCAGTGAGGGTACAAGGAAGATTCTGAAGGCATGTAATCTTCTATCTGTCTTTAAAATATATTTTTTCAAAGTAGTTTCTTCCTCTACTTAAGCACTATGCTTATCATTTCAAAAACAAGATAGGCTTCTTTGTATGCTCCACATGGGTTTTTCTGAATTTTCCTGCATAAACAGGAGCCTATCTTGGTATGTGTGATTACAATTGGTTCTTTCTATTGGTCCCCTGGATGCTTCTAGAATTATCTTCATTCTTAAACTGGAGAGCTGGATACAGTAAACTCAGATTCCTTGCTCTGTGATATCATATTCCAAGCAAAATGGGAACAAATTGGGGGCTTGGATAGGGCCAGTTGCATTGGTTCCTAAGTATTTTCCCTTCTATGTTCACTGGAACTGCTCTTCTAGGGACTGACACTTCCTTGCCAGTTTCCTGCAGGTGACATGCAGCTAAATCCACTTTCTTATGGGCTTGCTACCTCTATATCTAAGAATGGCCCTGCCGGGTCATGGAAGAGACCCAGGTATCCAGGGCCTCAGCCTCTCAGAGGACGTTTTCAGCCCAGAACCCAGCTCTCCCAGGATTTCTGCTTGGTGCCATTGCTCTTGTCCTAGGAATTTCTGGCACAGCTGCTTGTGAATACCATTGTTCTGTCTCCAAAAAGGAGAGGTTTCAGATAAAGGAGACTTTCTTTTCCCTCTAGTTACAACACCCTCCCTTAAGGGAGTATTTGGGAATTATGCCAAGAGGCAGGGGTGTCTTCCCAGGAAAGGGGTCTGTGAGTCCTCGAAGTTTCTTTTTATATAGACCCATCTGCATTTTATATAGAAGAAATTCATTAAACCTTTTGGCAGTCTGATAATACCCTTTCCTGGACTCCCACACTGAATCTATCTTTAACTTCCTTTGATTATCACTGTTAGTTTTTAAGAGAGGGATGTTGGACATCTGGCCTTACATTGCCATCTCTAGAAAAAGTGATTGTTCAGCTTTTTCAAGAGACTTATTTCCTACACATCAAAAGGATTTTATGAATCTAGCATTCAAACCAAAGATTTTTTCTATGCAAATCTGTATCAAATTTCTAACTTATTAATGGAAGTATATAGATATTACCAAACAGAACTTCTCTTTCATGCTTGCAATGATTACTGGTATGTGCATAATTCATTTTAAAACACACACGCACACTAATGCTTTCCTGGGCAATTGGACTTCTGTCTTGTTTTACTGTCTTCTTTGCTAAAGCAAATACCATTCAATGGGTTGAATTAAACAATTAGGGAATTATTGGCTCATGGTTTTGAAGCTAGGAGAAGTTCAAATTCAAGGTGATGCTTTCTCCCAGAAGATTGGTGTTCTGTGGCTGGCTGCCGGCGGTCCTTTGTCCTTGGCTTTTCTGTCATGTGCCAATTCACATGGCAGCCTCTCCTAGTTTCTGCAGTCTCTTCTGTGTTTCGTTGATATTAGGCTTCTTGCTTCCTGTGGTGTTTTCTCTCTGTGCCTGAATTTCACTCCACTTTTGAAGGACTCCAGTAAGAGGATTAAGACTCATCCTGAATGAGGTGGTCCACAGCCTAACTGAAGTATCCTCATCACAAGACTCTACCTGGGGAGCTGATGTGGCTCAGTGGTTGAGCGCCAGCTTCCCGCATACAAGGTCCTGGGTTCAATCCCAGGCCCCAGTACCTTAAAAGAAAAAAGTTCTCACTTACAATGGCTTCACATCCACAGGAATGGATTAAGATTAAGAAAATGTTTTTTTTCTGGGTAAGTAGCTCCAAACCACCACATGCCTCTTCTACTGAATAATTGCTGACCCCTCCTCCCAACTCTGAAGCCCTCTCTCTCCTGTGCTTTTTAACTGATAGGTGTGCCTGTGGGTGGGGCCCATCTCTATGCCACTAAAAATGTCCTTAAAAGTGAGTTCTCCAGGGCCAGCCGACAGTAGCCCTCCAGTTAGATGCCTTGCCCCCTGTTCTCATTTGCCACACTCTCCCTCCCAGCAGGGACTCTGGCAAACCTTCTCAGCTTGATGTTGAACCGCTTGGCTTGGGTTCTACCTTTGCCTTCCCACCTGGCGTGGGTTTCTGCCTTCCATCTTCAACTTCCCACTCTGAGCTGTTCCTGACTGTCCCTTCTCTAACCTATCCTACATGGATAGCTCAAAGCTGCCTTTCCCTAAGAGGATACCAATACTAAAAGTCACTTACTCGAATAAAAAGGGCTTCTTTGATGCTATGAACTTTGGGTCTGTACCAATGTCCAACCACTCCATGGGGCAAGGAAGCCAATTTATGCATATTCCTGTTTCAGTACCCCCATTATAAAGCAGATAAATTTATTAGATTTATCACGATTCATGTTTTTTATTTTTTTGTTTCCAAAAGAGGAATAAAAACACATCTGCCTCTAAAGATATCACAGAAATATTCTAGGAACTAGTTAAATTATAGTTCTTGAAAGCACTTGCTTATTGAGAAAACATATTTTATAAAAGACTTTGTTTCTATATTTTAAAATTCGAATTTAACAGATATTTTGAGAGTGATAAGGCAGTTATGGCAAAAGGACTATTTTATATCCAATTCCAGAAGAAGCTGTTCATTGTAAATAGCAAAAACCAAATCAGCACAAGAAGAAAAAGTCAGGGCTAAATATCCCTATCCTGTGCAGGTGCCACATTCCTCTCCAGAATGGAGACACTGGGAGAGCTGTGATGACTGCATTACACACCAAAACTCACATGGGTACACAGATCACAGAAATAAATCATATATAAATTCGTAACATATTCAGGAGAAACTTCATTCTGGAGTCAAAGAACCAAACTCTATAAAGCCTCTTTATCCAGTTACACTAGAAAGTACTTGCTAAGTATGTCCTCTCTATTTTTTTTTTTTTTTAATTTTTTGATCACCAGTCCATGCCCAAAATGTTTTTCTATAGATGGTTTTCATTAAGCCCACAATTTCCTGTATGTATATGTGTGTGTGTCTATGGCTGGGTTCAATATGCTAATTTTTTGAAGGACTTATGTGTCAAGTTTCATCAGGAATATTAGTTTATTATTTTTTCCTAAAATCTTTTTCAGATTTTGTTATTTGGATAATTTTGGCTTCATAAAATGAACTGAGAAGCATTTCCTTCTCTAACCTGAAAGTGTTTGTATAAGATGAGTATTATTTCATCTTTAAATCTTTGATAAGATTTATTACGCTAATGACATACTATGGGACTCCAGTTTTCTTTGTGGGAAGGCATTTCAATTACTCTAGCAGCTACAGGGATCTTCATATTTTCTATTTCTTAATGAGTAAATTGTGTTTTTCAAGGGATTATTCCACTTTACCTACATTGCAAAATTGATTGCCATGGACAAGGGGACACCTATATGTATCCTAGATTCTTTCTAGGACCTAGAAAGATTAAACGGCTATTATATACCATTTAAACTTTTATTGTCTCTAGGATGTATTGTATTTCTCCTCTTTCTTTAATCTTACCAGTTGTTTATAAATTTTATTAATGGTTTCAAATAACCAACTTCTGAATTTGTTAATTTTTTCTATTATTTGTTTATTTCATTGATTTATTCCCTATTCTTATTATTTATTTCCTTTCTACTTATTCCCAATTTTATTCTTAAATTGGAAATGCAGGTCAGAGATCTAAAACTTTTCTTCTTCACTGTGCAAATATTTTACAATGAGAAAACATCTTGAATAACTCATATAAGATGTTTTATAATATGAGCGTATACATAAATACACACACATATACACAAATCTAGGGATCTTTGCAGTCTGTGTTGTAAACTATGCTATTTCCAGATGCTCATGTGCACAATTTGCATGAAAACTTGTCCCAGCTTTAGGCATTTGGGCTGAGACTCTCTGTACTTCCAGTGACGCTGTTTGTCATCTGTGTATCTGGTCTGCATTTCAATGATACCCTTGGATTCTTAGCTCATAATATTCTAAATCTCAAGTCTTGTTGGCTTGTTTATCAACATATAAACACTCAGTTGCTAACCAGAGTTGCTAACCTAAATGCAATGTATTGTTTTTCAAACAAGCATATTTAGCCAGCGATTTTGATATTGAGTTTGTTTTTGCTTAAGTAGCTTCACCTGATTTCTCAGTCACAATTCTTACAACCAAAATCCAATTCTATCTTATAAAGATTATGAAAAGTAACGCATAACAGAGTCTAGTCTCTGAGTGGAAAGGATCTAAATAGAGAGTAAGTTTGCAAAAAAATATCCTACTATTTCTAACAATAATGTGCACTCAAATATGTCATTGGAAAAAAAAACACAAATGTCCACTCATTCCCTTCGTGAAGATGTGAAGAATCTGTGCAATAGAGAGGATTTGGGTGAGTCTAGAGAGGGGTAAAGAAGAACTGGACTTTTATGGGCACTGTTAGTACTTACACTCGTCTGTTGGGTACGGGTGTTAATTTCCTCTGCATGCCTAATACATGACCCTGTTGACACTGTCATAATGCATAAAAATATGATTTCAGGGAACTCAGAACTCTCTCAATATACATTGCTAATAAAAGTCCTTCATTCAGGAATTTGAATGTCCCAGGCTCAAATAGGCCTAAGTAAACAAATTAGTGTGATTATGAATCAGCTAGGCCTAGAATTCCAGCTGTTTATGTTCTTTATCATTTATGAACCTTGAAATTTCCAAAAAATAGATTTTTAAAAAAATCTTTTTGTTAAAAGAGGGAAGGGTACAGGTTTTGAATAGTCCGCATATAATGGGATGCCATGACAGTCCTTACACTCTCCATTGGGCACTTTCATGTGACAAGAGTTTTCACAGATGGAAAGGGCCCCACTGGCCTCCAAGGAATGCTGGGATGTACTGCTGGCCTGAGGGAAAAACCGGGTGGCAGTGGGGGAAAATGTTAAAGGGCCCAGAGAGATGAAGTTATGCATCCCACTGGACCACCCTGCTACCTCACGAGAGTGCAGTGAGGATTTGCAGCATGAAACTTAGCTTTCATTAAGACTCCCAGGCCAGCGTTATTCATCCATCCATCCATCCATGAATTCATCATTCATTCATTCATTCATCCATCCATGCATTCATCCATTCATTCGTTCATCCATCCATGCATTCACCCATTCATCCATTAATCCATCCATCCATCCATCATCCATGAATTCATTCACTCATCCATTCATTCATCCATTCAACCACCCATCCATGAGTCCATCATTCATTCATTCACTCATTTGTCCATCCATCCATGCATTCATCCATCCAGCCAGCCAGCCATGAATTCATTCACTCATTCATTCATTCATTCATTTCTCTATCCATTCATCCATCCTTCCATCCACTCATCATTCATCCATCCATCCATCTATTCCTTTGACAAACACAGACTGAGTACTTGTTCTTTGGTACCAACTGCTAGAGATGAAAACTGAAGAGGAGACAGTCTGGTCTTAAGAGCCTCTTATGCCAGTTCTTCCTGAGCCTCTCCACTGGGAAAGCATCTGGAGGAAGCACAACAGTCCCTTGAACTGGAGGTGGGGGGTGCCTTATCTTTCCTTCTTCTCTCAGCATAAACCAAAATGGATTTAGCTCCATACCCAGCACATTGCGAACCCTCAATGAATAGAAGCTGCAATTGTGTCATCATAATTTCTGAACATCCTCCTTGGGCCACCAGTCGACATGCTCACCTACATACTTGGCCCCTACTTCCAGGCATTCTGTGCTACCTTCAGTCTTCTGCTCTACCTTGCTAGCAGAGTTAGCACCTGAGCTACAAACATTTACCTCCTGAAGGTGCATGATAAGCTTTACTTTCAAATAATGGAAGCCCCTCCTCATTCATTTAAGGCACTGCTGACTGTTTATTCTCTCAGATGAAAATGAATATTTATATAGTTCAGAAATATAAATATGGGGTGGGATGAATTGAAGACCCCTTCTAGATGAAGAAGGAGGAAGAAAAATGGTGGATCGAGGCAGAGGAGGGTGGGACATAACCCCTCCAGCAACATCTGGGCAGCATGAGGAGGGAAGCTCCTGGTCGACGCCAGCCTTGCACACTGAGGCGCAGTATGTCTCACTCATCTGCATTTTTATTGCCTTTCTCACTAGAGGGTAAGTCCCTAAGTTCGTATCCTCCTGCATCTTGCTCACTTGCTCTATCCCAAGCCCGGCCTATTGCAGACGCTATGTATTTATTGAAGGAACGTGATATTAATCAAGTATTAAGTGTGCTTACCAATGTGCAGTAATAAGACATACGGAAAGCCACCTTCTAAAATGTTTTTGTGGTCTTGTCACAAATCTGAACCCAGAAAACAATAGCAATCATGAGATAACACACAGCAGATCCTTAATGCTAGTGAATCATTTGCTAAAACCTAAAAGAATGTGGAAGAGCTGAGACGCTGGAAAAGCAGATACATCTTCACCTTTCCTAGATGGAAAATCCCTAGAGGTCAGAAAGCAGTACTGTCTTTCCACCAGTTAGACTGAGCAAATGGACAAAGACGACAAACAGCAGCAACGCCCCTTCCTTTCCCAGGTGTGGCCGTGTTTTCCCTGCACCAACTTTCTCCTCTTGGGTGGAATCTCTCTACAGGCCCGAGGCACACACCTTCCCAGGTAACTACCTCCCTCCCCCCCACACCTGGAAGGGTTTGGGCAGGGACTTTTCACCTCCCCCAGGAACTCCTCCATCTTCCCAAGCCTGTCCTGGGAATGGAACGGGTCATAATTTTGTTTTTAATGGGTTTTAATAGCATTGCCTTTGATATTCATTTGTTACTGTCCTCATATAAATTCAGTTTCAACTCTGTATAAATGATTATACCCCACCTAAGCTACTCTGCCTAACACTGGAAAAGTCTCCTTTTGTGCAATAAAGGGATCCTGTGCTTTGGGAAAGCTTAACTCCTAAACACATATATATTCCTGAAGATATTGGCTAAGTGTTAAAGAGGGTAGAGGAATCCACAACAAGCTGTTGATTTTTGTTCTTAAGACCCATGCGAATTTAACTCCATCTGTGGGATATTAAATACATACAATTAGTCTCAGTACCAAATAGATATCACCACTAATTGGAAATTTCTCAGGCTATTCATTCATTTTAAAGGCAAATTAAAGTAATATGATGATGATAAAATGATACTTTTTTAAAGATCCATTAATCATGGAATCTATTTCACAACACTCATTTTTGCAAATGTTCATTTGCCATTTCCTAAATTACTGTTAATTTTTCTAATTCTAGAACATTTGGGACTGAGTTAATGCTTATTAACTCTCTTAAGTGGAAAGGGCAGGAATGTCCAATTCTGGGTTCTGTGGAATGGAGACTGTGGAATCATGTCTTTATATCATGTACCTTTAATCTGATCTATTTCAGAGGGATTCAGTTAGTGGCTGAATCCTGTCCACCCATCCATTTTCCTTCTCACCACAGCACTCCTCGCGTTCCCTGCTTATCCCGCTATGGATTGGAATGCTGTTAAATGCCTCTTGTGTGCTGGGTCAGGGGCTGGCATGCCTTTTCTGTGGAGGGCCAGACACTAAATATCTTCAGTTTTGCAGACCTTGTGGTCTCTGTCGCAACTACTGGCATCTGCTGCCGTCACCTGAAAGCGGGCCTCGACGACACGTCCACGAGCAGGCGACTCCGCTAAGCTGCGTCTTGTGCCCGATCTGGCCTGTGGGCCAGCGTGGGCTGGTCCTGAGCTGGAGGCTAAAGGTGCCCCTGCACTGGAAGGGCCTGCAGAGCCACAGAGGGAAAGGCGTGGCCGAGTCCCCTGCGACGCCCAGGGTGGCACGAGACGCGTCAGGAGGGGGGGCCCATGCTGAGCTTTAATTTCAAGGGTTTTAATTAAAATATGCTGTGTGTTGTCATAGTTCTGATTTTAGCTAATTGGCCTGTTGATGGGGCGTGAGCTGAGAAACTCCCCGACCGGCAGCAGCTGAACACGACGAAGACGTGGCTGGTTTTGAATGGTGCTCACCAGGCATGGATTGTTTTCTTCCCATTCATTTGGCAAATACTGATCAAGACTGCACTGTGGGTCAGGTGGGCAGTGTCCTCAGGTCCCTGCCTTCACAGCTCTGACATCCAGGAGGGAGAGAGACGATAAGAGAAGAGCAGACACAACAGGCCAGGGAGGGGTGCTGGGGGCGATCAGAGCTGGCGAGGGTGGAGGGGCTGGGGGCGTGGTCATGGCAACAGCTTCCAGGCATGGGCAGAGGAGCTCTAGCTGCAAGAACCAAGCGCCTAAGGCAGAGGCAGCCACAGCTGGGTCACAGAAGAACCAGGGCCAAGGCAGCTGGAGCCGAGAGGCGGAAGGGCCAGCCTGGAGCCTGAAGGGTCTTAGAGGCCATGGAGTGGACCACGGATTGGCCACAGTGCGCATGTCGAGATGGCAGCCACCAGAAGCTGATGGCAAGGGAGGGACAGCACCCAGCTTACCTGTTAATAGCTCACTCTGGTTGGTGTGTGGAGAGCGGATTTCCAAGAGGCTCAGTGGAACTGGGAGGCAGCTCGGAGGCTTCCACAGTGGCCCAGCAGGTTGTGGTGATGGGATGGCATCTCCTTTATTCATCCTGAAGCCTGGGTGTTGGCGTACAGGTGAGGAGCCTCAGCTTCTAGGCTGATGAGACTCACCTGCTGACCAAACCACAAGTCCCTCACTTGCACCATTACTTGTCTGCTCCTGTGTAAAATTAACCCAAAACTCAACAGGTCAGGCAACAAGCATGCACTATTTCATGGTTTCTGAGAAGCTAAATCCAGGAATGGCTGAGCTGCTTTCTCCCACGAAGCTGGAGTCAAACTGTCCACTGGAGCTGCGGCTGTGGAAGGCTTGACCAGGGTGGAGGAGCTGCTTCCAGGGCGGCTTCTCCACGAGGCATGCTGGAGTGTCCTCATGGCATGGCAGCCTGGAGCAGTCCAAGAGAGCCAGGCAGAAGCCACCGAGCCTCTGACCACCGGGCCTCGGGCAGAAGCCACCGAGCCTCTGACCACCTGGCCTTGGTCGTGCCTTGTACGTGGCACAGCCTCTCTACTGTACGTTGCATTGGGTGCATGGCCAGACCCCAGGACAACGTGGAAGGTCCTTCCCAGGGTGTGACCAGGAGGCGGTGGGGCCTTTGGGGTCACCTTGGGGTCCGGCTCTGCCCAAGCCCACACTGACTCACAGGCCTGAGTTAAACGGGCTGCATTTTCAGCAGGCCTCAGTTTATTCGATGCAGCATGCTGCGGGAGAAACACTGACAGAGGCAAAGCCATGTCATCAGAGGGTGTGAGCTGAGACACGAGGGCAGGGGCCCTATTTCAGGAAGGAAACCTCCCCCCTCTACCGCCCCCAGTGCCAACTTCCACCTTTCCACAACCAGCTGGGATACTACAATTTATCATGAGGGCAGTTCAGAAAAACAATCATGGACCTCCACAATGGGAAAAAAACAAACAAACCAGTGCTGTATCTTCTGAGGTTCTGAGCGTTGCAAGCAATGAAGGCCAATGTGTTTCCCTTTGGCACCTGCTCTGAGGTCAGAGGACTTTAGGTGAGTGAAGGCTGATGAGTCAAGGCCCTAACCTCATCAGATGATTCTAATGAAAACAAACATTTGTGTCAATTAGGCTACACATATGAAACATGGTAAATGTACCTTTACTAATGAGCAGGTATGAAAGCGTTTTCCTCCAGCCTATTCCATGAGCTCGAGGGAGCCCCAGGCATTCTCTTGGAGTAGGAAGAAACCCCAGGAAACCACAGTAAACCAGGACCATCCTGAACAAAGCAGCAAATAGTCACCCCCAGCGCCAGGGCTGGACCAAGCTCCACCTGCGTTGCCCAAGTCCAGAGCAGAACCTGCTAGATTCTTACATGCTGCGGGCAGAAGGTGGGAGCGTCTCTGCTAACCTGAGATTTGACCACCACTCAGTTCACAAGGAGAGCTCGTTTCTGACATCATCAATCTAACAAGCCACTATCTTCACCACTTAACCCCCATCTCTGCTGCACGTGCTGTTCATTAGCTGGGATGTGGAGAGGGGCCTCTGCTGCGCCTGTGGGCGCCGGCCCCCCCTGAGCCGTCCCGCGCTCTGCTGCAGTCCCCGAGGTCAAACACCAGCCCCTCACCCTGGAGTACCCCAAACACGAGCCTTCAGCGCTTCCTGCCGAGCAGTGAGGAAGGGGGTTAGAGAGTTTTCATGTTCCCTGAGCATGTATTTCCTGAATGAAGAAACAGAATTCTGCACACATTCCCACACATGAAGACAGCTCTGACTTGTTCAAGCAGCAAAGCACTTTTTTTTTTTTTTTTTGCCTTCTTTGGGGTGCAGTTTTCATGGGTGGACCCCTCTTCTCCAGACCAGGACTTCCCCCTGTTAGCTCCCCAAAGGCCTTGCAGCCAGTTAGAGGGCAGGGTGGGCCAGGAGGTGGGGAGGATGAGACAGTGAGGGAGAGGCCCTGCCTCCCCAAGGTCCTTCTCCATTCAGTTCAGTGCTGACTCATGGTCTGCTGGGGCAGGGCCGTTTCCTTCCTCATCTCAACCTCCCGCCCTGCCCCAGGCCTCGGCCCTGCCTTCGGATGCCCAGGGACTGAAGTCCTGGTCTTTTTTTTTTTTTTTAAACTCTTTCATACAAGTTTATTTTAATGATTATATAAAATTCCATCATATGCATAAATTATTATAATACACTTAAACCTAATGTCTTATATTTATTGATTCAAGGCCTGGCCTTTGAGAATACATATTTGCAACTCGCACACATCACACAGAGGCAGTATTTCCACCTGACTTTTCCTGGTGCAGGAGTCGTCCCGGCAGGCAGTCCAAGGCTTCCTAGGTCTCAGGGGGACAAGGGCAGCTGGGAGGGGGCACGGCTAGAGGCCACTTCTTTTTCTTTGGCAATGGTGACTCTGGAGATCATAATAAATTTTTTTAAAAAGAGACCTTTCAAAACTACAGCTGGAGCTCCTAGTATAGAGAGGCCCCTCTGCTGTCCCCCCCCACCCCAGGCACAGCTTGTGTTACGCTGTACGGTAGCCTGCAGATAACACAAGGCAGGGTGAGCAGCTCAGCTCAGCGGGCATCCAAGAAATCCGATTATTTTTCAGAAACTTGAATCCAAAAGTGGAATCTGAAGGCTCTAAAGCAATTATGATCTGCACTGACGAAGAATGACTAAAGCCTGCAGCTAACTCTTCGAGTTAGAAGGTCCCTTCAGCCTAACAAAGACCCTTTAGCACAATGCTTGAGCTGTGCTGCTAATTAAGACAGCTTTGATTTTTCATAATTTATTTTCAAATGTAGAAAGTCAACATAGAAGGAAAACCTCCCACTCTCTTTTTGTGGGTGCTTGTTTTCAGAAAAGGCAATTTTAAAAGAATTGGACTTGCACCTATGGTGACAAGCATTCAGAATTTAGAAATAAAAATTCTGTATTTGTAAACCAAAACTGAATTGAATGTGTCACCTCCTTCTGGCAACTCTGTCTTGGAAAGAAATGCCAGGGGAATCTGCTGGTCTCTAAGTGTGGTTAAAGAATATCCCCCAAACTAATTTCTTGACTAGTTCTCAGAAAGAGAACTTTCCAGCATCACTAACCTGCAATCACTTAAAATGAACCAAGTATGGTGGATTTCAAATAACCTGTAATTATGAGACTTTTTTTGGTCTAATAATCAAATTCAGAAATTGTTGAGGAAGGTTTGAATCATGGATTAAAGCACACTTGGCTTGGCAGCGGAGATTCCTGGGTTGGACTCTGCATGAATCGCTGTACGATCCTGGACATACCATTTAGGCAACTCCTCTCTCTAAATCATGGTGCTTGTCTCCATCTCAGAGGCTCGACTTAAGGATGAAATCAGCCAATTCATATAAAACTCGTCAAGCATGTATGGCCAGAATAGATGTCATATAACGTTGAGCATATGGCTTTGACATTCCAAAATCTCCAAAATCTAACCATGGAATTTGATAAAATGTTGGGTTTGGTGTGGAAAATGACACACCAATTGGCTGTCAAAGTTTCTGTGGGCTTTAGAGAATTCCTGGGCTAGAAACAACCATGGAGGCTACCCGGTGACTCTGATGTAGCCTCATCTTGCTAGTGAGAAAAACAAAGAACAGAGAGAAACTTCCATTTCCTGGTTTCCCAGCAAGCCAAGGGTGGAGGGTGGCCCAGAATTGGCTGGGGACCATCTTCTATCCCCACTGCCCAAGCCCACCTGATCCAGGTTATTTTCACTTCTTCTCCAAAATTCTTTCGCTCTTACCCTCTCTCTACTCTCCATGGATCTTAATTATGCACACTCTATTTCCTACCAGTGCCCAATGCACAAGAGTGCATTTCTCCAGCCAGAGGGAAAAAATCACCGAGGGAAGGGATGATGGCACCTACTCAATTTATATGACCTTCACCTTTGAGCACAGATCTCTGGGGAAGGAGAAAAGAAGTAAATCAGTGCCCTTTTCCAACTCTTGCCTTCACATGAAAGAGACGAGTCAGCCAGCCGACAATCAACTCTTACCTTTTCAAAGAACTTTCCAAGGTGAGAAGGTGCGTCTGGAGGAAGATGAACGTCTATTGGGCTGACTTCATGCATGGACTTTTTCACAACCACAGTATTTATGTAACTCTTCAAAGAGGGTGAGAGGCTGAAAGCATTGCTCAACAGGGAATATTCAGTAGGATATCAGGGGGTGGACACTGAGGTCGAGGGACAGGTGCAGCCTTGCTGGGGAAACCTCAGCTGGGAGCCCCTGGAGACCCCCATCAGTGCACACTCTCTTCCCCATTGCCTATCTGTCCCGCTCGCCCCACCATCCCTCCTTCCTCAGAGGCTCCCTGACCCTCCTCTTCCCTGGGAGAAGGAACCACAAGATGGACCATCCCTGGACTCCCTACAGCCCTTGTTTCCCTTTTTATCTGCATCCCTGCCCCTTAGTGCTTCTTTCCTCCAATTTGGGTGAGGCTGGCTCTCTTCTCTGTTTGGGCAGGACCTCACCTCCAACCTACCTAGCACCTCCACCACCCACCCCCTCCACACCCCATTCCACCTTCCTCTGGCTCAAAGGAAAAGTGGGTCAAACATCACCTGCAGGCTTGCTGAACTTACAAACAAAATCTTCCCTCAACCCAGTAAAGACATCTACCTCCCTCCTTCCCTTCTCAGCCAAGCTTCTTGATAAATGACTTGCCTTTGGTCTTCACCTACCCAACTGCATTTCTCTCTGCAGCCGGCATTGTCTGGCTGCTCTTCCCACCAAGGCCAGCTCTCCTCTGGCCAAGGCCATTGGAGAACACCATGTTCCCAAATCTACTGTGCCCTTCCTTAAACATGGCTGAAATTCTCCCCTCCACAGCCTTCCAGACACAGCGTCTTTATACTTTTCTCTTAGTTTTTTCCTACAGTTTCTTCTGGAATCTTCTTCACTGTTCCTTCTTCTTATCTCTATATTTTGGAGTGATGCATGGTTCCACTCTTGGAAAGTGCTAATGCAGCTCTGCCACAGGGAAAGCTCCAGAGCTGCACATGATCTTAGTTGCAAGGCCCAGCTATTAAACCTCAATATGACTTTACTGAGACTCCATTCTCTTACACGAAAAATAACAAGTTCAAGCTAGGTATGTCTTACATCACTGGTAACTTTCTCTCTGTTGCATTTTGCTCAGTCTCTGAGCTTTTACCTTTAGTACAAAGAAGACAAAGGAAAGAAGTCACAACACATAAAAATTCAGAATTTTGTATAATTTTTCACAAATTTATAAGGCTTTTCAAGATTTTAAGATTGCAGCAACTGTGGTAGTAGAGTCTCTAAAAGACCACTCTGTGATAGTCATGTTTATCATATATCAAATGTAGTTGAGTCAAAGAATTTTGAAATAAATAATTTGGGCATTGAAATATTTCCTCTATGAATTATTATCTGATCCTAATTGATGTTAAAACTCATAGCAATTTTAACATGAAACTGCTGCTGAAGCCTTTGGAAAAGCATATAAATGGACATTTGGAAAAAAAAATAGTGTAAGAATCCAAATCTTCTAAATTTTAATCTAATGGAAATTAAGTTATCAGTTATGTGATTAAGAGTATTATTCATATTGGAAAACAGTCTTCTGGAAATACTTTCTATAATATTCTGTTATCAATGCATTCGACATCCCTTCACATGCATAAACTAGAGGGAAGAAATCTTTAAAAATTTTTCTAAAGATTTCAAAGTTGCTGTAACATCCAACAAACAGCACTCTGTAATTTTCAGAACGACTTTGCATATCATCTAAATGGAAGTGAAGGCTCTGGTCTAAGGAGCCTGGCCTGTCATATTTAAATTTATGAAGTTAACAGCACTCTAAGCTCAGAGAACCCATCAGAACCCTGAAAGTGGGAGATCGAGTGGCCCAGTCATCTCTCCTGCTACATAACAAATTGCCCTAAACTTAGCAGCTTAAAACAACCAATGAATTATATCACACAGTTAGGACAGTCAGGAATGTGGGCAGGGCTCAGCAGCGCTCCTCTTTTGCAGTCTGACGGCTGGAGGAACCTCTGGGAAGGCCCATGGTCCAAAGAGCTCAACCAATATTGCTCCAAAGGCAACAATTAATTTTAATTTTTTATGATTTAAGAGTGAGTGCCACGTGACCTTTCTGTGGTTGGAACTGTGGAGTAATTAAGTGAGGATAGGCTGTTGCAAACCTCAACAAGGTAGTTTTCCTCAACGCGGAGGCTGTGTCTTGTGCTGCAGGAGTGGGCTGGGGAGCACGGTCTAATGATGACTGTCAAGCACCACATTTCAGAATCCGGGACAGTCTTGCCCAGGGGCAGAGAAGATGTTCTTTCAATTTTCCTTCCAGTCTTAATTTTAAATATGGAAAAGGTAGCATTTCCTCTATATTCCCAGCACATTGATGTTCCTATCATAAACCATTTCTAACACCCCTTAAAAGTTTGGGGGATTAGAATTTTTTCTATCTACAGTAAAGAATCCCCCTCTTACTTTTTTCACACTGGGAGACATTTTCAGTTATATGGTATTATTCTTTATTTTCATTTTAAAAACAATTTATTGACATGTATCATTCATACATGAACATACATAAACAATAAGTGTGTAGTAAAAGTTGTGAACTTATGAAACAAACATGTATAACATCATACAGGGCTCCCATACATCACCTCCCCACCAACACCTTACATTGTTGTGAAACATTTGTAACAAATTATGAGCCCCCAAGTGGGTGGGCTCAAGCAGAGGCCAACCCCGGCCACAGCAGGGCCAGAGCCTCCTGGCCAGAGCTTCCTGGGCAGGCACGTGTGGGTCCAGAGGCTGTGTAGCAACTCCCACGGGGGGAGCCCACAAAATCTCCATGGGAAGGCCTGTTTGTTTAAGCCACGGTAAGACAATGGCTGGTGGTTTGCAGCCACATATTCCCACCTAATAATAATACCAAAGCAGAGAGGAGAGAATAGCTGGAGCAGAAGCAACCATGAAGGAGCAATGGAAGAAAACGTTCCTGTGCTGAGACCAGGCTTGGCAGATCAGGAAAACATCCCAGCTTCGAGGCAATTTGTGAGAAGGACCAGCGCTGGGCCATTTCCTGATGATTCTTTTTAGATGTTAAGGATACAGTGCAAATGCTACAATTTTCTTCAGCGAGGACAAAATTGTCCGATTCTTAAGGGGCAAAAATGATCCTGGCCTCAGGCTCTTTATTCCTGTTTATGAAATATGAATAACAGAAGAAAATGTAGCAATGTTTTTAATCTGGGGGCTAAGACAATTGTCCAAAGGATTCTATTCATATCCTAAAACGGTTCACATTGAGAGGAAACCAAAACTCCTTTCAGATATGCAAGGAATCAGATGGAATAACCCCCAGGTGCCCATCCCAGATAAACACTTGAGCAATGACTGAGTCAAGGCAGGGAAAATCTAATGATGCCAGTAACTCAAAAAAGGGGAGGAGTTATGTAAAAAGATCAGCAGTTGGTAAAGAATATGGGGGAATAGATTACGGTCTAATAATTATTATATCATATATAATGAAGACAATAAATATTCAAAATCACTCTTGAGATGCAATATGTGCATGTGTGTATAAATCATAACAATTTAAAATGTAGCAATTCAATAATAGTAACAGGTTTTAAAATACAATATCAAGAACCAGGAGTCGGAAGAGTGGAAATACAAGAAAAAGCCAGTCTCATCTTATACATTTTTGGCACTGCTAATTATAAAAACTGGGTTTCTCTATCTTATAATCAGAAATTACTGATGAACATTAAGAAGAAAAGACAGCTATCATTGCGAGTTGGCTGAGATAAAGGGGAAGCATCTTCCTGTGCCTACAGGGTTGTTGATGAGTCTGACAATCAAATTTGTGAGAGCTCAGCCAAAGCAGGTGTTCCTTGTATCCCCAAGGCCCATAAGAGTGCCTGCCTCAGAGCAGATGCCTGATACACAGCTGGCGAGGAAGAGCCATTGGCCATAGCTCGTCTCATTTCTTGATATGACCACTGAGAACTGAGTCCCCCCAGGGGAGGGGGCAGATAGGGGCAGAGTCGGTGGAGAATGGTCCCTGGAGGTGGTGCCGGAGCCTTATATGGCTGAAACTCGGGATCACCGCTGAGTAGTCTGAGAAGTAGAGAAAGAGCGGCCTCAAGACCACGTGGGTTAGCGCCCATGCCGTAATTTAATCTCAAGTCGGTCTGAATTTTGCTCAGCATCATGGGTCATGGCGAGTCTTTATCAGAAATCAAATGTGGTTGTCTTTAGCACAACATCAAAAAATGTCTCTGCTAAACCAATGTTTTATTACCCAAACAGTGCGAGCAACGAAAAAGGTCATAAATGCCGTCCACACTTTAGATCGGATGTCATGATAACGCCTCTCATGTAGGTATCAGTTACTTTCACATGTTTTCATGTATTATCATGGTTCGTGATATCCAGTCGAGGTAAGCAAGTGTCAATTTGCATGGACTTTTCCCATCTTTATTAACAGGAAAGGAGAACATTTACAATTCAGACTCATCATAAATGCCAAGTCTTGCCACACATTCTTGGCATAAACTAAGTCAAAGTATGCGATGTTTATTTTGTTTACTTTTTTTGTTTGTTTGTGTGTGTGTGTGTGTGAGTGTGTGACTCAAACCCTTAGTGCTTGCCGTGAAACAGGTAATTATTAAACAGCAACCTCAAGATCCCAACCCATACTCATAAAGCTTGAAAGGGCAGAAAACTGCTTGAGGATTCTCCAAACCAAAATAATGGGGTTCAATTTCAAATACCAGTTGTAGTAACTCGTGAAGTGCTGCTTGAGCCACTACACCAAAACTCTCCTGGAGCACAGAGCACGACCCATGGAAAACCATCCTCACAAGGACCTCGGCGGCACACGGCCAACAAAAGGGTGACGCCAGGTCCCACTGAGGGGCTTTCCCTTGTCCCGCTGGGACCCTTCACCGGCATTGCCTCTGGGATGGTGTGGCCAGATCCCCTCCCTCCTAGCTCCAAGCATCCCACGTGGGGGAGCTCTGGCAGTGGGAAGACAGACAGCTTTTTAAAACTTGCCTTAGAGTCTGTCTCCTTGTGGCTTCCCACTCTTGGTTTTCCCCATAATCACAAAGGACAAGCTGGATCCCTATTTTATTTGACATATCTTCAGTTTGACACCTTTCCATCATGAACTCCTTGCAGCTTTCTCAAGCTAAAGAGATGCGGGGATTCTCTTGCCGTGCCCACCCGTGCCAGTGTCCCCCCCGCCCCTGCACCCCCCGCACACTGTGCAAAGCAGACTGGCAACTGGTCAGGCCGGGAGCCGTGGCCTGACCAGTCCCCTCCACGAGCCAGCCCCGTGTTTCTGCATTTCTAGTGTTTCCACTGCAGATGGATTCGAGCAATGCCAGACCACTGATCTCTGGGGATTATCACTGATGACCATTTTCTCCTTTCCTTTTTCTTCTTACGCCTGTCCCATATAATAGAGAAACGGAGGGCTTGCCGGTGTCTGCTCTGCTGTTTCCTAGGCTCTGCTAAGTGAGGAGACCTTCACCTTCCTCACCTCTGCTCTGTGCAACAAGCCTTGAATCCTTGTCAGCATCTCTGTCTTTCAGAATTGAGACCCTGTGGCTCTCAGACACAGAGGAACAGTCACCGAGCCACAGGTGGCTCGTGACAGAGCAGGGATTCAAAGCAGGCTCCCAAACGGGTGTGCACTGGCGGTGCTCAAAGAGGGTCGTGTCTCTCGGGCTTTGCGGGGACACAGGGTCTGAGCACAGCTGACATGCAGCTGTCGTTTATATACCGAAAACCGATTTGAGCTTCCTGGGCGTCAGCTACTTCCCAGCACTTGACAGACACGTGACCCTGGTAACAACCCTGGGAGAGGGATCCGTTGCCGTCGCCTTTGATGCGGGGAAACCAAGGCAGGGAGAAGCTCGTGCCCAGCGCAGGCTCGGAGCTCGAGTCCACGGTCCTGGCACCGACGCCGGCCGCGCGTGTTGAAGCTGCCTGGCTCCCGGCCCTGACTGCGCATCTCAGCCCGGGCTGTCCCTCAAGCTCAGGTGCAGCCTGGAAGGGCCCCCGCGGGGGCTTTGGGTGCTTTCTCTACCACGGCAGTGTTTCTGAACCGCAGGGAGAAAGCATTTTGACCACCACTCCCTGGTTCTGTGCTGCCGAGGGGTGTCCTTTAAGCACCTCTGACCCCAGGCTGCAGGCTGGGTAGCGTTTCGTGACATGTCCTGTGCTCTGTAAGTGGCCAGCATTCGGGAGAAACTCTGCTCAGATGCCGGCGCTTTGGAACTTGGGTTTCACTGCGCAGGTGTTTGTGAAATCTGTGCCTAGCGTCCAGCCTTGTGCTGGCACTTGTGAAGCAGGACCAGCTGCCTTAGGGTGGTGAGGCTGAAATCCGGGGAGACAAAGAAACATTGCGATGTTTCTAAAGGCTGCACAGGGCTCTCCACAAGCGCCGGAAACACAAATTCTAGAAACAAACGGCTCCAAAATGTTCATTTATGCACTTATGTGCTCATTTATTTCTACCTCATTAATTTCCATACAAGGATTTAAGGTAGATAATTACATATTCATTTTTTTAATGGCTTGAAATTTTGAATATTTGAGTTTTCCTTCAGGAATATGACTTATCAAATCTCTTTTTATGAATACAGTTTTAGAGGACATTGAGAGAATCATTTTTAAAAGATGAAAAGATGTACATAACAATGTTTTCTTCTAGACAAAGGCTGAAAGACAAAAGAATATGGGGTTTAAGGCAGTTATGGGATTTTAAAGCAATTGTTTTCCTTTTTAAACACTGGATGAGTTTTAATTTCTTCTGAGACTAGGAGAAAGAATTGGTATTGAGAGAAGCCAGTCAAAGGCAGGGTCAAGCAGGGGCCATCTGGCAGATACCACCACATGAGCTGGCTTTACCAGGACTTTCTGTATCTCATTTGCATTTCCATGTCCTCTTCCCCTCTGCCTTCCGAGATATGACCCAGCTCTCCAGCGTGCAGTGTCTTGAAATCAAAGGCTCACCCTTTATTCTTTGGGCCAAATTCTTCCCTTGTAATTGGCTCCATTCTTCCCACTTCCACCATCTTCCTTGGACTGTGAAAACAGTTGGTATGAACAAAAACCAATTTGCTTTGAGGCAAACAGTGCAATAAAGTTTCAAATTTATACTGGGTTGGGATATACCAAAAATATCAGTGCAGTATATTAACCAGTTTTTAACAGTATTGTGTGTTTCTCCATATGCAATTTTATGTTCAAAGAAACACAAATTATATTTATTTATGAGTATGATATAGTCAAGCTCATTTTTAAAAGTTTTAAAGAAACATTTATCATCTTCTTAGCAGAATCACAAAAATCCTTTCTATAGCATGGGAAATGTCCATTTATCAACCAAGATTTATCAGCAATATAAATTAATAGCTTTCCTGTGTTGATACCTTTGTCCTCGATGAAATGAGTTTTATAAATTTAAAGCTGCAGAAGACTTGCTGAGCTTGCCCTGAATGAAATAACGATTAGCTTGGAATGCTATTCGCTCACCCGTCCACCATGCCTTCCTCAGACCTCGCTGGGAGATGGGCATTTGCCAGGGGCTCGGTTCTTGTTCACCCCTCTCCAGTCTCTGCAGGCTTCACTCTAACTGTCCCATCCGGAATTCTCTTCAGAGGACTTCCCTCGGGCCACTTGAGCCCAGAGGGCGGGAGCCAGCAGTACCTGGGAGTGTGGACTCCTGTGCCAGGGACATCCTGGGGCAGGTGGGGAGCAGGGGCCCTGCCTGGGTCAGAGCAAACTCGGAGCCTGCGTTGCTCTGCGGAACTCCCTGTGGGATGGGCTAAGGTGGCAGTTGGTCTGACCCCCTGCCCGCACCGCCTCTTCCCCTTTCCAGTCCTGCTTTCCCTGAACCCAGGAGCCGTTCCTAAGGAGCACTGTGTGCTAGTCCTCGTCTCCAACTGTGCTGCTGGGGAGCTCACCCTAAAAACCAGACCAGAGGGTCAATGACAGAATTCAAAAGAAATATTTCTCACCATGGCCACACACACACAAAACAAGCAACCTTGCTTTCCACTGGCTTGATGCATTATCTTAAGACCATACGTGATGGAGTCACCTGAAAAAATTTTAATGTTTTTGTAAACAGCCTTAATTTTACATGTACTATTCAATGATTTCTCAATAGAACCACTTTTGGTCAGGCTAGAGAATTCTCTGGATGACTGGGTCCGGCAGGTTTCGGAAGAATGACCCTGGTGGGCTGCTGCCCAGCACTGTGCATAATTTTGAGGAAAAAAAAAAAAAAGATAGTTGCCCAAATTAGAGGTGACTGTCAGGGGATTTAGGAGAGTTGAGGCTTCTTAGCTGAAGTCACCCCATGATACACCTTGCCACCACTGCTAGGTCAACATGGACAAAAGATGTAGCTATGGTGATCGAAGGATTTAATAGAGAGAGAGAGAAAGAGAGAGGGGGGGAGGGAGGGAGGAAGGGAGGGAGGAAGGGAGGGAGGGAGGAAGGAAGGAAGGAAGGAAGGAAGGACGGACAAACAGAGGGAGGGAGGGAGGGAAGGAAGAGAAAGAAACCCTCCAGAGTGGAAGCTTAAATATGTAAGCTCATTAATCATAGCTCCCTGGTGTAAGCTTCGCTTAGGCTACAAGCCACAACCACCCTAAAAGGGGCTGCCTGAGCCAGAGGGGCCTAATAAATCCATCTTAAATATGTCAGAAGGCTTAAGCGAATCCTGCCTAAACTCTAGTCCCAAAAGCAATCGAGAACTCATGGGAAAATAAAGGGCAAAATCTAGCACTGCAGGAACAGGTTGTCGGTTCTGGGTCGGCAAAGCGAGGGATGGGATTCAGCTTTCCAGGTTGTCCTCCATCCCTCCGTCAGTAAGACGATGTCAAGACAGCTGAGGGCTGGCCTCACTACCCC
The DNA here is from genome assembly GCA_026826555.1 of Tolypeutes matacus. Lineage (NCBI taxonomy): Eukaryota > Metazoa > Chordata > Mammalia > Cingulata > Chlamyphoridae > Tolypeutes > Tolypeutes matacus. The sequence continues at coordinate 5,516,030 of JAKSZT010054014.1, read as the reverse complement.
AGCCCACCCTCAGGCCCTGGCCACAAGGGGGGCCGTTCAGTCCCAGCACACGGCTTCCCAAATGAGGTCCACGTGGACTGGAGCCCAACAACAGAGGAAGTTTGAAAAGTCACCTTTGGACAGAGCAAGAGTTCTCGCTCCTAAATCTTCCCTGTGGGTTTGTAAGATCAGTCAGGCTTTATCTTCCTACCACGCAGTGAAAATAAATCGCTGATTTCCACGACCCCTCCCATCCATCAGTCAATGGGCTAGCTAAGTCTATTTCATGTAGGCAGAACACATGACAACTGTAGCTCCTTGGAAACCCAGGCATCAGTTAGTGAGGGAGAGCTCTTTATCAGGACTCTGCGGCATTCCTGCACCACTGCTTGGCTTCCGTAGCATCGTCATAGCAGGTGAGTGATTCCCCCAAACGCAGACGCGCACGGAGTCCGTGACAGTGGAGCAATTAGCACGTGATTCGTCCCTTGCACACACATGCTTTGCACACTCCACGGGGGTCTCATCCCCTCCTCTTCCTCCCTGCCCCATCTGTGTTGTTGACCTTTCCTCACCCATGCTCTAGATGTAGCCTTGACAGACCGTGGGCCCTGCCTGGCTACTTCAAACCCAATGTACCCCAAGACAGGCCATGCTCTTCCCTTGAAACATGGCCTCTCCTAGGGCGCCCCGACTCAGTCGAAGGCATTGGCCACCACTCATATGCCAAACTTCTTTCCCAGTGGCTGCACACATGCTATTCTCATTGGCTTCTTTCCTGGCTATTATGGATTGAACTGGGCCCCCAAAAAGACATGGTCAGGCCCTAACGCCGGTCCATGGATGTGGCCTTAGGATCTTGAAGATGTGATCCATTAAGGGGAGGCCAGACCGGATTAGAAGGAGCCCAGGTCCTCATAACAAGGGGGAACTGGACAGACAGACAGAGGGGGGAAGGCCCTGAGCTGACCAAGCAGCTAGCTCCAGGGATTGCCAGAAGCCAGGAGAGGAACTGGGCAGCTCCCTTCTGCAAACTCCCTGGAAGCACGCAGGGCCCCACCCTCACCTGGATTTCGGGCTTCTGGCATCCAGATCTGTCTGTAACTTCAAGCCCCCCGTGCGTGGCCCTTTCTTACACTGCCTGTACGCCCCTTACAAGGAATCGTAAACGCCGCCTCTGGCAGCCTCCCTGGCTCGCCCAGGTGTGTCTCTCTAGGTGTGCAGATTAACAGCGGAAATCGCAAGAGCTGGGCATGGTTTCCACCCCCCGGGGTCTGCCTCCCCCATGCCGCCTGCGTCCTTAGCCAGCCAGCCCCTCTACATGGACGGGACCCTGTGCCTGCTGGGCCCCCCATGGAAACCAATGGCAGCTCCAAAGAACCCCTTGAGGTCCCTGCCGCGCTCACCATCCACCGGCAGGTGCTGTGGGGAATTAAAAGTCATGGAAACACAAGAGGGTGAGATTCTGCCCCAGGAAGCAGCGGAAGAAGGGCCTTTCCAAAGATGCCACGCTTCTTGGTCTCCTGAAATAAATCTCCTTTTCCGAAGGTTTGGCAGGAACCCTGGCCACGGAAACGTGGGAGCTGCTGCACAGGAGGAACCCAGAGGTAAGAGCCGTTCAGGAGGGTGTCGCATCCCTCCAAGTGGGCAAGAGGGCACCCGCAGGAGAGGGAGGCCATGGAGTGGGGGGCAATGGACAGAGGTAAAAATGTTTAGGAAGCAGGATTGATGGGACGAGTCGGGAGTAGAGGAGGAGGCACAGGTCAGAAGGATGCCATGGGGCAGCATGAGCTTCTGGATCACCATCTATGACACAGGGAAGCGGGAAAGGAAGGGGCTTAAGGGAGAACACGCGGATTCAGTCACGGCGTGGTGAGCCTGGAGGGCCAGGCAGCCTCGAGCAGACTCCCAGCGGAGGCCCTGGAGAGCTGGAGCCAGGACCAGAGTCTTCAGCAGGCGGGGGTCGTGGAGCCCCAGGGAAGGTGGGAGAGGGACGAGCAGGGTGCACGGCCATGCCAACGGGGAGAAAGGGGGCTCTCTCGCAGGACGACCTCCCATGCTTCTTCAAAGGAGCCTTGCTTTCTGGGCTCCAGGAGAGTATTTGTCTTGAGTTCGCTCAGAGCTCAAGTTATTCCCTTCTTTTGGTTTGGTGCCTATGACACTTGGGAGACAAATGTCTGTAAAGAACGGAACCTGGGCAGCGCTTTTCAGCCAAGCCTCTCAGAGGTCCAGAAGCGTGCACTTCCCGGGAGCCTGGAGCCCGCGCAGGCTGCGGCTTCTCTCCTCCCAGGAGCCCAGTGGCACCGTGCTTCCTTCTCCACTTGGCAAGGGGCTTCAGGCAGGGGTTTTCCAGGGACATGAGACTCCTGGCCCCTGACCGCCTTGCCAAGGCTGGCCCTGCCCTGGGGGCCACCCCGAGGCCATGCCAGGACAGCTGTCTCTGTGGTCAATACCACGTTGGGGTAGGAACACGCTGGTAGGGGCCAGTGTGCAAATTGCAGGCGTGAAAGCTCCCTTCCACGGCATCCCACCCTGGGTGTGTCAGAAGCGCCGACAGAAGGGAGAATGGACGTTTTATTGACTGACCGCTGTCAGCGCCTCATGAACTCTCAGAAGCCACAGGACACCCCCCCCCCCGGGGAGCCTGCGGTCCTCTAGGATGGCCCCACCTGCCAGGTGAACCTGGACCATGACCTTGAAGAAGTTTAGGCCTGGGGAGGCTGCCTTGTCGTGGCAGCTGTGCTGAGCAAGACAGCGTCTTCTCCCACCATGGGTCAGCTGCTCCCCCAGGACCCAGCTGCTCCTCCTGAGGATGGGGCTTTCAGCATCCAGACCCTGCTCCCTAAAGCCACCCCGTGCACATCTTTGTCAAGAAGCAGGTGAGGCAGGCGAACAGGCTCAGATTTGCTGACCTTGGTTATCCCAGGAAAAGCACCTCCTTCCCTTGCAATCCCTTTTTCCAGTGACCTGGCAGCGGCAGGGCGGGTTAATCGACCCCTCGACAGCTCAGCATTAATCACTGGGAAATCATCTCCAAACAATTTGCGAGCCATTAGCAACCCCTGGAGACCAAGAGGGACCCGCCACAAGCATGGGACTGCCCTTTCTGCAGGAGTCCCACCCCGCGGTGCCGCAGCGGCCGCGCTCCTCACCTCACCTAAACCCACAGCTCCCTCACGCAAGGCGGTCTCAACCCTCCCTCATCTGCAGGCCTCTCTCCTGCCTCAGTCTTCTATATCAGAACAGGTGACCTTGCTTGCCCTTGCCAGAGGAGACGGAAACCAGTGGGAAGGAGCCTCCTCCTCTCCCATTGCCGGACATGGACCCCTGCCACGCCACACACCTCTGGCCGCGGCCAGGAGGGGCAGGACGCCCCACTGCCTTCCCACCTTCCAAGGACGCTGCCCAAGGCGCCGTCCCCTCTCTCCCGCCCCCACTCTTCCCTCTGCTGCCTCAGAACAGGACCAGGTCTCACTTAAAGGAGAAAACAAACAGAACCCCCCCCCCTCCGGCTGCGACTCTTTCCGCCTCCCTCTCCCTTTTGCAGCCAAGTCTCTCCAGACTCTCCCCAACCTTGTGCACCCTCTCCCACCCCCCACGTGTGTCCTGCCCCACCACTGCCCATGGCAGCTGTCCCTGTGGGCTCCGGTGGCTTCCATAAAGAGAAGGACACAAAAGGCGTTTCCACACCTCACTGGGCCCCTGGGCAGCTCTCGCTGTCTCCGTGGCCGACTTCTCCTTTCTTCCGACCCATCCGCCTTCCCTGGGCTTCTGTGACCTCTCAGGACCTCCTCCTGCTTCTCTGGCCAACCCCCTGCCTCAGGCTCCTTTTCTACCTCAGGCCACTGTCAGAGGGCCCTCCTCTCCTCCATCTGAAGGCCCCTAACTCCCAACTAGAGTGGCGCCTCCCATCTTCGCTGGGATGCGTGTGGCTGGGAGGGTGCAGTTGGAGTTTCTGCTTTAGACTGCTGGTGATGCCACCCCCTCCCTCTCCACAGCCCTTGCGCCAGTCCCCTCGTCAGGGCCCGCCAAGCTCTCCTCCTCTGCACTCCGGGGCTGCCCACTGCCCTGCCCTCCTCCATGCTGCCTTGCTTAGGGCCCATTGCAGATGAGATGCTCTCTCTGAAGCACAGGTCCACCCCGCTGGCCCAGTTCTCCCCTGCCTACCCTGGACAGCCTCCCAAAGTCCCACAGAGAAAGCAAAACTCCTTTATGGCCGGAAAGCCTATCCTGCTCTAGCTCTGCCCTGCTCTCCAGGCTCATCTCCCGATGGCCCCCTCGCTGTCTTCATCTCTGCCCGACATACCCGGCACCCCTTCCCTCCACAGGACCTTTGCATGTGCTGCTCCTTCCAGCTGGGAGGCTCCTCTCTCCCTCTAGAGCTCCTTTAAATGTCAGCTCAAGCCCACTGGGTCAGAAAAGGCTCCCCTGACTCCCCGGCCCCAAATCAGACCAGACTCCCGTGTGGGAACCAACAGAGGAAGGGCGGACAGGAGCAGCTTCTCTGGCCTAAGTTCCAGAGGTTTCCATTGGCCGCAGCACCCCCTTTGTAAGGGACAAGCCCTAAGGCAACAGTGCGCCCCAGCGCTGCTTGTAAGCTAGAAACGACAGTGCTAAGAGCCTTTAACCGGGAAGACTCTCAGACCAGTGTATTCGGGACTCTCACTAGTGACTTGGATTAAAGGACGGAAGTGCTTTAATTAAATCTGTAGATCATTTTAAAAGAAACACAACAGCTTAAAGATACACTGAGGATTTTAAAGGATTTGAGTAAACACCAGCGACAGAAGCCTTTCCCTACGTAACATGCAGCTCGGCATGGACAAGCACAAGCCCATCTGTATGAAGGGGAATCATCTTATAAAAGGGAGGACGAAAGAAGGAAAACAGCGAGGAAAAAATGTGAGTGAAAGGACTGAAGGCTATGGCTAGTCACCCAGCAAGCTGGGCCTCCACCTGTGCGCCCCGAGGCCAGCTGCTGCCCTCACGTGCTGCAGCAGACAAGGGCCTCAGCTTCCCTTCCATTCAGAAAGACAGCCTCAGTTTCCCACATCCTTCTCGTAACCAGGCTGTGTCGTCTGAAAATTACTGGACAGAATGTTTTGTTTGTATCCGCAGCTGAGAATGAGTGCTGGACATGAACTGAGCAGCGATCTTCCCTAATAGATGCATTGTCGCATCTCAGCATGACATAAACACAGTCATTTCCTCATGCGTGAAGAGAGCCGGGCCATAAACTGGTACTCAGCAAGGGGTGCCCCCACATCTCCAGGGCCTGCACACCGAGGAGCAGACCCCATCCTCATCTCCACAGAGAACCCTCGCCACACCTTGAAAATTATTTGCAAATGGAGAGCCCACTGATGTTGGGAAATGAGTAACTTGTAAGCAATTATTAGCGGAATTTAGGAACCCAGGGGAAGGCTCAGCTCGTTACAGGCGCAGCTTGCAGGGCAGCTTTGGCGACCACGGCAGAAGAAACACGTTTGGGCTCCTGTTTCCATTTTGGCAGTGATTGCAAAGCTCCTCATCCCTCCCTGGAGTCAGTGCATGATCATCCGCATCCCCCTTACAGGGCGGGGGATTTCTCTACCTAGGAGCCTAAGGTGTGCTCCCTGCCGCTGCGGGTGGGAGAGGCTGTGGACGGCCCTGGGCTGCAGTAGTCGGGCACTGCTTCAGGACCCCATGCCCAGTCGAAAGTCACAAATCATCAAGGAGGAGAATGTTGAGCTTATTTATGTTCCAAAATGCATTTATCTTACTGTTTGGATTACCTTTTTCAAGCTTAGGAAAGCAGTTCTGCTTATAATTATCTTCTCATAAAACATAATCTTTATAAAAGATACCACAACTCTGAAAGAGACCAGAGGAAATCAGAATATTTTATGTGAAATTTAACATCCCACTGTGTTCTTCCTCACAACGTACAAGCTCGGATATGTCAGAGAGTAACTCGGCCATTCTTTAATTTCGACTTTGTGCAGCAGATTTCACGTTATTTAAGAAGCTTTAATTAAAAGTCACTCAAATGTGAATAATTGAAATTATTTTTAATGATTGTCCCATTAGAGATCAAACTTACACAGTGCTCAAACTGACCTCGTTTTTTTCTTTCTTTCTTTCTGTTATCAGCTTATTTTCCTGGTGAATTTAACCAGATTCTTCTCTAATTAGATATGTACTTTTCAAACAATGTTGGAAAACGGTCCCCTTTAACATTTGTTCTCAGCGTCTGTCATCTCCGCGTGGCCTTGGAACGCGGCAATTTGCCTGTTATGTGTATACAAGGATTTTCTCCGCAACTCCCTGTCAGCTTCATCGCCACGATCCTCCTGACATCTTCTAACCTTTCATGGTGAAGAATGTACATTTAATTACCAGGAATATGCCGATGATGTAATAGGTCAAGAGACGCTCTGCGCAGGGTGAAAGGAAGCGGCGTGGGGCCGAGGGCCTCCCCAAAAGGCCCCTCACGTATGTCCTGCACCCAGCGCCAGCCTCTCGCTGGGCCCATTTGGGATAACTCGTAAAAATAAACCAATCACGACAGATTCAAGTCTGCTTTAAACATGTGAAAAATGTAAGTATTCATCCAATTGCCAGTCTCGATATAGGGCCAACACGTTTTCTTTAGAAAAGTTTCCACATTGGAAGGAATCACCAGCTATGATTTCTAGTTGGTTTGTGTAAAGTCTAGTGATTTGTTAAGCTATTTGCAAAGCAATCTGAGTGCAGCAAACTTGCTGAATTTTTTCGGTCTTTTAGAGTTGTCTGGTAGAATGCTTAAATGGCACCTCAGTTTTTCCAAAACATTTAGTTTAGGATTCATGGAAGAAAAATAAGTCTCTTCACACTTACATATATTAGCATCGTATTGTATTTACATTGATACAGAGTAGTTGTTTCCTCGTATTTAATTGAGCCGTCTCATTTAATACCAGGGATAATTGTGTGAATGGGTCCAGGGACCATTCCAGCTGAGAAACCGGCCCTCTAGAGCAGGAGGGCTCCAGGAGCAGCCCTGGGCTGGAGGTGGAATTTGGCACTGCCTGGGGCAGCCTCAGAGAGATGGAAAGCTCATCAGCTCAGAAAGCCATTAGCAAGAAAAGCCAGAAAACAGCTGGCCGGGACGCTGTTTGGATTCCGGTTGGTGTTTGTGAGCTTCTGTCAAAGTCACTCCTCCAGACAAGAGAAGTTGTGCTGCTTCCATTTCCTGCTGGTTGCGCTCTCGCCCCATTACTCAGAACCCAAAACCCTTGCCTACCAGAACTGTTGGTACCAGGCCTTCCAGACGCCGATCCTAGAGCTCCCTGGGGGAATTGCAAGCAGAGCCGGCAGGCCTGGCTCTGCTAAGTCCTCCAGCCTTTGGACACTGGGTGGCTTCAGCATCAGGGTCAAGGTCAGGAAGCTTGGACAGGGAACTTGGACCCTGGACAGAGCTCGTCGTCTGACCACCTGTAAACTCTGTTCTCTAGTGTTGCCCCAAACGGAGGGGCCTAAAAGTGGTGAGCAAAGAGCTGAAACGGGAGCTTTGAACGACTTTGGGGAGCCAACAGGAAGCCTGGCATAATGTAAACCCATTAGGCTGGAGGTCGAATTGCAAGTCTGACCCTGGCTTCTTATCACAGGAGAAGGAACTAAAGGGTTGCTCACAGGTCGTGTCCTTAGAGAAGCTGAGAGGACGAGTTTCATTTGTCTTAGTGAGTCAGGAAAGGTGGACGTGAAAGGGACCTTCCTTCTCCTTTCTGCTCCCCAGCCTGGAAATGTGCATTTTTAGCCACCTCCCTTGCTCTGAGGAGAGACCGGTGCCTGAACTGTTTTAGTTATTCACCTAAAACGGGGCCAGAATAAAAAACAAACGGAGTAATACAAAAGTATACTGAGAGCTTCTAAGGCTTACTATAAAACACCCTTTGCAGGGGACCTACAAATGGCAGACGTCTTTGCAAAGAAGAAATTGCATTTCCTCAGCCACAGCACAAGCCCTGGTGAGAATCTGCCAGCAGATCCGAATGGATGTGCCGGAGCTCCAGCCGCCATCACAGACACCGGGCAAATGGGGTGTTTATGTGCTCGTTGAACAAGAATGGAAACCTTTTGGAAACGCGAGCTCACCATACGGCTTAGAGCTCGCCGGCTCCTCCTTCCCCGCGGTGCCGTATCTGCTCAGATCCAGTGTGTGCCAGCAAGAAGGAGACACAGGCTTAGCAGGCGCCCAAGCCTCTGTGCCGGCGTGGGCGCCCGGGACTCGGGGAGCTGCAGAAGGCAGGCGGGGAGGGGGCCAAGCCGACAGCTGCTTCCCAAAGCCTCCTGGAAAACCTGGGGGGCCTGCACCCACGGAGCCTGTGACTCATTCGGTTTCATTTGCTCAATCACTGCCACTCCTTGCTGGGCTGTACTTTTTTCCTCCACAAGTTGTGCAAAGTTCACCTTGAACACGAATCGCGGTGAAGTTCTCCTTTGGGGCGACATCTGCTACTCAATGCAGTCAAGGCGTCGTGCTCCTTTCTTTGTCCCCATGCTTGGCTTTCTCGGCTGCTAACTCAGGGGACCGGAGCAGGAGCACGGCCCAAAGGCAGGGCTCAATGACATGAATGGAAACAAGTCCGCGGGCGTTTATCGGGTCTGTGCGCTGTGCTGCAGGCCTCGCCAGACCCTTCGCACACTTTGCCTTATTTCATCGTCACACCGCCTGTGTGGCGTCAGTGCTGAGACAATTCCCAGTGCACAGAAAAGCAAACGGACGCTTCGAGAGTGCGGTGCGCTGATAAATATTCAACAGCAGCTCTCCAGGAAACCAGGGCTCTGGTGCTTTGGGTTTGCCTATGTGCGTGGTGTAAATTTTTTGCCCAGCCCAGTTTCAAGCTACTGCTGTGATGTCACCAAATGCAGAGCTGGTAAGTATCGGTGCAGTCAGCAGGAGCCAGCCACCTGCAGACAGCACCGAGGGAGATGAAGTAACTAATGAGCTCAAGGGCTCTCAGCTTGAAAAAGCCACGTCAGGCCCAAGACCCAGCAGAGCTGTTCCCGAGTGCGAGCTCTTAACCATTTCAGCAGACACGGCATCATTTTCTAGCTCAAAGCTTTCAAAAACTGGAAACTTGCAGAGGGTAAATGGGCTGACCGAAGCCTCTAGCTTACACTTTAAAGCACTTAAAGGCAGGTTGTTTCTTTGTTTCTCAAAATAATGCCAAAGCTGATGTTTGGTTCATTGGTACCCCAGCATATGTGGAAGTTAAGAGTCCTGACCAGTCACTCTGCCTTTTTCCCGGGTGTCATTTTATTTTTAGTTCCCAGGGGTTGAGAGTTTCCTCTTTCCGCAGCCCACTCTCTCCCTACTCACCTTTATTGACTCATAGCCCAGCTGTCACTTTTGTCTCTTCTCGGCTAGAATCAAGACCCAGAACTGCAGGAGCAAGCCCACTCTTTAGCTTCCTTGCATCAACACAATGACCTGGGTCCTTCCAGGTCCCCCTTAGCTGGGAGCCCCCGACCACGTGGCTTAGCACCTGCAGCCGACATTTGAACGGACCCAGGGACTCCACCCACGTTGGACTCTGAGCGAACCTCGACACCTTGCTCCAAGGAGAACGCCCAGTGCCCCAGCTGTGGATGATTGCGCGTCGCTAGCAGCGGATTTGTCACCACGGCCTGAGCCAGATGCTCCAGCCTGGGAATAAAAGTGATGGCGGGAACCTGCCAGGTCAGCCCGCAACCCTCTGAAGGAAAGCGACCTTCTGCATCCCACAAGCTCCTCTAGCTCTTCAATGGCAGGGGGCAGGCGCCTTGGGAGGACAAGGCAGGGTCTGCTTTGTTTCCATGGAGCAAAGAGAGTTTGTGTGATGTGGTCAGAATCACTGTTTTCAAAGTCATTCAAACTTGTTTGCGTTCTCTGGTCCCCACATAAACAAACTCTAACAGAGCAATTAAAACATCCAGAGTTGTTCCTTGCAAGACAGATAACTTCACCCAGCCTCAGTTTCCCCTTCTGTAACATGAGGTTGTGGAGCAACCCAATGTGGTAGGGGCTAAGCCCAGCCCCCACCAAGCTCAAACAATGAAAAAGCCAGGTCCTCTCTACGTCCCTCCCTCCCAGAGAAGTGCCAGGGCACCCCGGGCTGAGCCAGCGCTGGAAACCGAGTGCCAGCAGGACCATAGAGCTGTCGTCAAGGGAGGAAAGTGGTCTCTAATGCTCCCTCTGGTCAGTCTTTCCCACCATGTCCGATGTGGGAGCTCTGGGTTCTAAGAGGGGGGACCAGGTAGAAAGCACCGGAAGACTGGCTGGGAGAACACAGGGGCCGCGTGCTTCAGACCATGTGCCCCGGTCAGGAGCCTGCGTCTCAGTCCCAGAGCTGCCACTGCCTCGCTGCAGGGCCTTGGGCCAACGCTCCGGCCTCTCTGGGACTGAGTCCTCCCAGGGGGGATGGAGACCTCAAAGCCAACGCTCGCCGGGGGCCCTGAGGGGACACAGTGAGGACAGGCCCTCCTCCACGCGGGGGACCACCTGAAGGAGAACATCCACAGTTTGGGGAGGAAAACACGGAGAAGGGAACTCGGCAAGGAGAAGGCTCAGGGCCGTGATCCTCCCTCCCGGCCTTGGGGCTTGCGTGGAGACCAGGGCTGGGCTGGAGCAGGCAGGCTCTGTCCCACCCCACCTCCAGAAGCCAGCGGTGGGCCGAGGCAAGGGGTTGATAAAAGCAGGCTTCCTGGAAGCCAGGCCAGTCACAGCGAGGCAGGCGCCCCGGAGCAAAGACGCGGGAGGGGATGAAGAGATGCTCGCTAAGTCTCCACTTCACCTCTCACCATTACTGCTCGAAGGGCTCTGGAGGCCCCGTTATCTAATTCAGACGGCCTGTTTCTTTAATTGTATGTAAACCAACCCATCCATTCAACTGTGTCTTTATGTGCAGTTAGTTAAAAACAACTCTGCAAAGTTTATGTATAGAAGAGTCAACCCAGCGTTTGATAGATTTTACATTAAAATCATTGCACAAGAAGGATATTGGTAATAAAGTCCCACCTGGGGATGTTGGACATTGACTAATCCTCCCATCACTTTTTGTAAATGGGTGGGAGGCTGCCTCGCATAATAAACCATCTGCATCGCAGGACAAAAACATCTAAAATCCATGCTCAAGTGACTCCAGCTTACAGAAACCAAAGAGACAGTTTCCCATCCACCTCCAGTTTAAATCGACTGCTTTGTTTAGCACTAAGTAAAACGCAGCTTCGTTAACCATCCGCTCATCCTCCCACCAGGGAAGCCCCAACCTATGGCTTCGCAGAGCCTGGAATAGACAAAGCAAAAATCCATAGCGACATTAGTTGCAGGCTACTGGTCAATAAGTGTTCATTAAACAGTGCGTTCACTCTATTCAGGCTACAGTGTCATTTGTTTTCTATTTTTTATTAGCGTTGATCATACAATAAGTCTTCTTTTTTCTTCCCGGTAGTAAATCTGTATCAATACGAGTAAATCTCTGCCTAACACAAGGCATTGCATCTTTGTGAGCATCGGGAAGCTGCCCTGAATGCAAACTCCCTGCCCTTCCCTGGTCTCCAGGTTGCAGGCAACGTCTCAGCAGAAGCAGGGAGCTCTCTCTGTATCTAAGCACTAGTGGGAAATTGGTTCCCGTAGAGAAGCTGGAGAAACGGACGCTGGATCCAGATAAGCGGCTTCCCTGCTGGGCCTTCACCATCGAGCTCGTGGACTCACCTACATGGTTCCCAAACAGTCCTGGGCCGCCACCTGGAGCTGCTGGCCGTGTCTCCTCTGCAGAGAGAGCACTGGGGTGGTCCTTCCACCTTCTCGGTGCTGGGGACACTCGGAGCCCGGCCAGCTGCAGGCTCGGCTGTGCCGTCCCCGGGGTACCGCGGCGCCTCTGTTCCTGTCTGTAAAATGGGGCAATTGATGCGTATTTACCTATGACTCAGGAGGGCCAGGAGGCATCCACGGAATCATGAATGTGCAGAGTCCCTCTCAATTTGGTCCCTGGTCTCCATTGTACATTCCTCAACTATGTTATTAAAATGAGATTTTGTCACTTCATTGTATTATTTGAAATAATGAGATCTCTCTTTTTCAAGGAAAAAAAAATCTTAATGCACTTGTAATTCAAAAGGCAAAATGGATTTTTTTTTTTTTTTGATTCTTGACCTTTCTGTCAAAATAATGAGCAAGTCACCAGATGACTTTCTGGGCAACAAAATCCTTAAAACTATTCATTTGAAAGTCAGAACTCCTCCACAAAGTGGGACACCCCTTTAAAACCTGGAGTTCAGGAAATCGTTTGTGTTGGAGAACAAACTGTCTTCCCTTCGATCTAGAAATAAGTACATGGTCAGTTTTATTATCCCTTCATTGTCAGTGCAAGTTTGAAATGCCCTATTGGGAAAAAATCAGGTAAAGCTCATGAATTAAAGGAGCCTGTCAGAGTTCATGAAATGTCAGACAGGTCAGATATAAATGTTTCTATTTCATTGTCATCAAAAGCCCTGTCTAACGAGCTGCCCTCTCCCTAAGAGCTCCTCAAGGAATTGCACGCAAACTGCCTTTGGGTCCAAATACAGAAAACGTCCCTTCTTTAGGACCAGCTTATGCCCCAAGCCCCTGTTGGCTCATCTAATGTACTTGGAATTGTAACCTTCACCATTAGGAAGGTTTATTTTCTCCTTTCACCCTCTACTGCTGTGAAAACTTAAATTTCAGTTTGCTCCCTTCACCCTTTTCCTGCTACGACCTCTCAGTATTACAGAGAAAAATGCAGCTCCGATGTTTTCGAGCTCTGATGACAGGTGATGCTATAACTGCCCTCAGACAGCTCACCTGCCCTGCCCAGGTCCCTCCAACACTGCTTCACAGCCTCGGGCACGGCTAACGCCCCCTGAACAACCACATTCTTTGCAATTGTGCCTTTGTCCCTCACTTATTTTTTTTTCTTAAAATGCCAAATTATGAGATAATTTGTAAATTCCAGGAGAAAAGGAGAAGGAGATCCATTTTTCGCCACATACTTTCTGATTTGAGAGTTTTGATCAACTCCCAGTCATCGAGCCAAATTGCGTCGGGGAAGAAATGTGGTGCTCGTTAGCCAGAGCACGCTGGACACATGGCTAACAGTCTGCAGGAGAAAACAACGGCTCAGAAACGGTGGGAGCAGATGGCGCCATCGCGGCCTTGCGAGACACAGGCGCCTATTGGCCACTCTGGAGCCAGCGGCCCCGTTAGCGCGAGGGCTGCCAGGCTAGGGCGATGTCATTGGCCAAGTTCAGCCGTTCTCTAAAATTAAGCTGTGATTTTAAGTCGCCCCCTGCTCGGGTCAGGCAAAATGCAGTTTTTAATTTGGGAAAAGTCAAAGAAATGTTGGCCAATTCATGGTCCTCCTGGAGAGAGCCTGACTTAGGATGGCCTTGGGGAGATGACGTTTGACACCCCAGTGACCCTTTAGAATGAGAGAAATGGGCTATTGAAAATACAGAACAAAAAAGAGGCAGAAAATCAGGGATAAATGGTCAACTCAGGGCTCTTCTGTTTTCTGTCTCCGAGGAGGGACGAGTCCCTGGCCGCCGAGAACTGAGCCCATCTGCTCCTCACCCCGGGGCTCCTGGGCCCTGCTGGGCCTGCCCCTCACAGAGCCTTCCTCAAGGTGTGTGCAGAGGCCAGCATCGCCCCTGCTTTAGGACCGGAGCGGGCCCCGGCGGCTCCACGGAGCTGGGCACGGCCTGAGCCATTGCCTTCCTGTTTCCGTCACCCTCACGGCCACCCTGCACGTCCCATTTCTTAGCGTGCAGGTGGGGAATCTCAGGCCAGGTGCTAAGGTGACAGGCTGGGTCCGAGCTGGCTGTGCACATGCCTCTCGGGTCTGCGGGGCAGAGCGGGCTGTGCCTCTGCATCTTTGCAGGAGCTGCTCCCCGCTGTGAAAAGGCCCTGGGCCCTGGGGTCCCAGCCCAGGATTTCTCCTGTGTGGTTCCAAAGCCACCAGCCCGGGCCCCCTTGGTCGGCTTTGGCCGCCGGTTGCATGCCGCCTGGCGCAGCTATGTTCCCCAACCTCCTGCTCTAGCTAACGCTCACACGTGCCTGCCCCCAGGTACTCAGGACCACCCTGGGCCTCCTAACAGCCGCCCACCGGGTTCCCCCACTCTTCCTCCCCAGCGCAGGAGCCTCGGACCTCCCAGTGCGCAGCTGGTGCAGACAAGCGCAGCCCTGGGCCTCCGGTGTCTGTGCAGAGAATTCTGCTGGACCATCCACTGCCCAGGCCTACAAACTCAAAAGCCACCACTTCCCGCAGCCTGCCCTGATTGCCTCTGTCCGGCGGGACCTGCCCTCCTCCATCCCCACAGCCCTCTGTTGGAATGCCTGCCTCCCTCGCCATGTCACGTGCTCGCCTTAACCTCCCACCCCCGTGAGCTCCTCGTGCATAACGGCGCAGGGCTGCATATCATCCACAGTACCCCCACCCCCATGCCTCCTGCCACACACTGGCACACAGAGAAGACCTGCCGAGTTGCCAGCAGTAGCTTAACTTTAAGAAGATGGGCATCTTCTCTGCCTCATCCTGAGAGGCAGGTACTCCGAGGAGTCTGCTGTGTTTGGTCACTCCCTGTTCTCTTGGGACGAGTGGGGCTCCTAACTGGGGGGCCTTCTGGAGCTTTCCATGTATGACTGTGTTTCGTGACTCTCCACAGGGGCAGAGAAGATAGCACCCCCCATCTATGACGGGGCTCGATCGGCCCGCCCAGAAGGAGAGCACGAGAGGGCAGGAAACCCTGCCTCACTTTGCCGGGGCCGCCAGAGCGAAGCCCCAGACCAGGCGCCTCAGATAGACAGACGTTTCTTCTCCCACAGTTCTGGAGCCGGAACCTTGAGCCCAAGGTGCCGCAGGGCCGAGCCCCGTCGGACGCCACAGGCTCCGGCGTGGCTTGCCCGCAATCCTTGGCCCTTTGTCTGTCTCTCTGTCTCTCTTGCCCAAATCCCCTCTCCTTACAAGGACACCAGTCAGACTGGACTAGAGCCCACCCTCCTCCAGTTTGATAAGATCTCACTGATTAGGTCTTCAGAGACCCTATTTCTAAACTAGGGCACATTTGCGAGTCCGGTGGGGGACACCTGTAACATCCTGCTATGAATTTACACTTTAAAGGACTTCTGCACACTTCAGCTTCTCTAATCCAGCCCCACCCCCGTACACTCAGGTGTTCTGGTGGCCCTTGGCCTGCTTTGAGTGGGTGGGCCGCAGATGGCCAGGCCTGTGCATGGCCCTGGGCTGGGGCAGCTTTAGCCACTATTGGTCAGGAGCCTCCTCTTGGGCGCCGTTGGCTGATCTTGACCCAGCAGCCAGGATGGGGGGTGTGGTCCACGCAGGCCCCAGCCACCCGGGCGCCCCTCCCACTGGGCAGACCACCTGGAACAGCCCCTTGCCAGCAGGACAGGCACTGGTTCTGACAGCCCGACGGACCCTCGACTGCCACAGTCTCGCCAGCCTCACCCGCCTCGGCCGTGGGGCTGCTGGAAGGCTCTCGAGGCTCCACTGAGCTGCATGGCCAAGGGCTGCGACCGCAGGTGAGGTCACCGAACCCCAGCTCTGCTGCCAGGGGCTGTGTGACCTCAGGCCAGTAAACGCCCATCTCTGGGTCCCTCTTCCTGCACCGGCAGGGGCAGAGAAGGCTCCCTCTCGACTCTCCTGGGGAACCTGCAGCCCATGACCAGCCTTTCCTGACATTCCATGAGCCCACCTGCCCTTCTGCTGAGAAGGAAGAAGGAAGAGGGAATTCTGAAAGGAAGGAAGGGGCCACCGGTGAGGGAGCCTCTGCGACCAGCCAGCACAGCGTCTCCCCCATGTCAAAGGGGCGAGGGTCTTTACCGTGCCAGGACCCCGAGTCACTGGGAGAGTGCAGCTGCACTGGCCAGGCCAAGGGGCCGCGGACGCAGCTCACCTCCCGGGGCAGCCGGCTCGCGGGGCCCTCTTCCCCGTACGTGACCTTCATCATGCCGCGTCGCTGCGGAAGGTCAAGCTCTCCTGACACAGCTGGCACTCAGCAGCGCTTTCGTCTTCAGTGTCTGCAGGCGTGGGCCTTTCCGCTGGCCGTTTCCACTAACAAATGGACGCCACGCTGTCCGTGTCTTGGTGCTCGCCCGTGAAACGTGCCAGTCTGCTTAGGCCTCTCGTTTGAAATCGCGTTACTTTAGCTTTAGGCTGAGCTGAACTTTCTGGACTTCTCAAACCCAGCACAGAGGGAAATTGTTTCGGTACCACGGGGAGTACAAATCAAGGAAGAAAAAGGAAATTTCCCTTCCCCCAAGCCCACCCTCGCTGGGCGCCACGGTTTCAACGCCTCACACGGCACCGGCTCGGGGGCTCTTGACACATCCTGGGAGCGGGGCCGGCCTGCGGGCCGCCCTTGAACTTGGGAACGCAAGCCGGCCTGCACCCTGGGAGCGGTCCTCGGGTCACAGGGGCTTCCTTTCTTGCAGCACCACGACTGCAAGCTGCCCGCGGTCCTGTCCGGAGGCGGGAGCCCCTCGGGAGGGTGGGCAGCGCGGCCGGGCCTGGCGCACTTGCCTCCCCCGTGTGCCCCTCACGCCGGCCGTTGGGGTCTCCGGAGACTCGGTCCCCGCCTCCGCCCCTTCCCGGGCCCAGGAGCCTGCAAGCTCAGGTCAAAGCAAAGGCAGCCTGGGCGGAGCTGGGCTGACCGCTGGGAGAACCATAAAACTCACAGTGTGAGGATCAACTGAGCAGTAAATTAATTAATCATCATTTTATGCCTCATCAAGCACTTTGCCGACGCTCTCCGCAGGAGCCTCGGGATGAGCCAATGGGAAGCAGACTGTTTTGTTTAGCTGGGTGAGCCTTCCATAAACAGGGGAGGTTTTGACAAGCTAATAAATATGTCATCTGTCTCTGTCACTGGCAGCAGAGCCACTCCACCTGTAAAGTCCTGGGAAGCTGCCCGGCCTGGTGGGCAGTGAGTGATGGCAGAGAGCGGCGCACAGCTCCCCAAAAGTTCCTGCAAGCTTTGCCGAAGAAATGCCTCTCTCCTGCCTCCCAGGGCCAACGTCCTGGCGAGTCTCCTCTAAGTCTTTGCTCCATCATAGAATTTGCAGGAGTCGCCCACCCCCCGCCCCTTCAGTTCCTTGGTACAGGGACTGGATTATCATATTTTAAGAATGTCCAAGCAAGACCCTCGAGGGAAGTTGATCTAGTGGTAAAACATGCAATTTCAGGAGGTCGTATGGACAGCTGTTGCCTCTTTCCCTGAAACTTCTAAATACATCATGGAAGTTTCCAAGGGAAAAAGTTTCAAACAGAGCTCAACCTATCTCTATTGGAAATTAAAAGAAAAAGGTACAACAGCATGGAAACCGCCACTTTTTAGGCAATTAAGTTTTTCAAAGATAACAGAAGCTAAAGAAAAGTTGATGTTTGGGTGATAAAGTGGTAACTTTATTGTAGGTTTGCTTAAGATTTTAAAGAACAATGCAAAATTCTATGCAATGTTAGGGCTGGATGGAGGATCACCTAAGAAGTACAAATGCAAATTATTCACCAGTATCTCATTTGTCAGTGCATGTCCCCCAGTCTTTTAAGTGAGTTTAAAAAGCCCTCAAATACCATTCAAAGGGCTCTCACAGCAGGCATAGAATGCAGTTTCTAAGCTGCAAATAATACATTTTTTGCAGGCTCCATGAAAAGCTCCATCATTCTGATGTCATTTCTTCTCTAGATAACAAGGGAAAACCTGGAAAACCACAAAAAGACAGCTCGTGTGTATCTTGTGTTACGCCATCCTTTCCCACCATACTGGCTTCCTCCAGGAGTCAACAGGGCATCTCCCAAAGCATCAGGCAGGATGGTGTATGCCTTCCCCAACGTCAAGGAGATTGAGAAGGAAACTGTGCCTTCCCCTAACGTCAAGCAGATTGAGATGGAAGCTACTTGTGCCTTCCCCTAATGTCAAACAGACTGAGATGGAAACTGCATTCCTCTAACTTCAAGCAGATTGAGATGGAAACTATTTTAGATTCTGACCTCAGATCCCCACTTGGCTGGGGACACTGACACTGATGCACTCGGGATTTGACAGAATTAACAGAAGCTTCTCAATTGTCCTCTAACTTCTTGTGATGACTGCCTGGGTAGGAAGGGGTCCTCCTGGGTATTGAGGTGTCCTCCTGGGTAAGAGTGGTGCCTCCGAGTAAGGAGGGATTTTCTTGACATGACTCTGGATCCAGAACCTGTTTCTGGGCTTTTATGACTGCCTGGCCAGTGGGCTGTGGACCAGGAGCACAAGTGGCCCTGACTTTGTCACTCTCCTTGATACAGTCCATCCCAATTCCCCTCGCAGAGCCTGTGGAAGGCAATCTCCACGTCCATGCTGACATAAGGCCGTCCAGCAGGAGCTCCACCAATTCTCCCAGCTCCAAATCACCGTTGAGTTATGGGGAGATGGCATTGTGATCCTCTGAAAGAGAACAAGACAGAAGAACTTGGGACACACTGCACCATGTTAACAGAGCTGCATTTTACTCCAGAGCATGGCATATTGAATGCATGTTGTTTTTTGGTGATTTTATAGACTAACCTAGGAGACAGTTTTTAGGATTTGGGATGAACTGGCTCCCAGTTCTGCACACTAAGTGGTCCTCCTGTGACGTGCATTTATCACACACAATCACCTGTTTAAGGTCATCTTCCATGACAGGCTGTAGACAGAGAGCAGAGATCATGCTTCCAGATGACGTGTCCTCATGTCAGGCTGGGAGAATGCCCAGGACACAGCAGGAATGATGGAATTATATGAAAATAAAATAAAGAGTCCTGGAGGAATAAGGCCAAACAAAGGTCAATGACTTCGGAGTTCATCTTTTCTCTTTGAATGCCTCCCCTTTAAAATTATTTCCAATTTTCTTTGTTCTGAAACCTAGTTCATGAGAAAGAACATAAAGAGATAAAGAAGGAAAGAAGGAAGGGAGGGAGGGAGGGAGGAAGGAAGAAAGGAAGGAAGGGAGGGAGGGAGGGAGGGAGGAAGGAAAAAAGGGAGGAAGGGAGGGAGGGAGGGAAGGTCCGATTCAAAGGGACCTTGCCTAATAAAAATATTTTCATTCTTGCTTTACCTGGTTTCATGGCTTGAAGCAATGAGGAAATTCACACACAAAAGCAGCATTTCTCATGTATGATGTTCTGCAACTGTTCCATGAGATGTGCGTAGATCTCTCAACAAAATGGCTTCAACAATGGGAAGAGTTTAGGAAATTGTGCACGCTCTATCTGCATTTTAGAACTTCAGAAGGAATATTAGTACATCAAAGACTTGAAGTTTTTTTGCAGTGACAGTTTAGTTTTGGTTAATCCAGTTTTTCAAACACTTTAATCACGGTACCTTTATGGGGGAATGGCTCAAGGAAGCATTTGGGAAACTCTCTGAGCCACACCCCAGGCTTCTCAGCCGCTCTCCATGCCTCCTAATGTGCAGAGTTCCCTCCTCCAACATCTCCTGCCCTTCTCGAGACCTGTTTTGGATCACTCTTAAACCAATGGATCACTCTTAAACCAATGGTTCACTCTTAAACCAATGGTTCACTCTTAAACCATTTTGCATGTTGTCCCTCGATGTTTAAGCTTACTAAAAATCACTTCAAAGGGCCATATTGATTGCGTTCTTCAATTTTAAGCAGGGGTAGTGTTTCCTCAAAAGGGGCAAAAAGTGGTTCTTGGAGAACCAAAAATTGTATTCTTTGTATACACAAAGCACAGATATACATATAATGCACAAACAGGTAACTGTATATCTATACCACTAGAATTTAAGTGGGAGGGCAATTAGGAAAAACGTTGAAAAAGACTTATTAGGGAAACAATAATGAAAAATAATATTGAGAAATAATGTTCTGTTTGATTTCTCAAACTATGAATAAAGTACACTAGAATATTCCATCTGTTCTTTGGGTACTTGTGTTTGTAGATGCATGTGTGTATATACAAAAATGTTTGTATGTCTGTGTGTATATGTTGCTTTTATACGTGGCTGCTATACTGACTGGTGCAAAAACGTCCATGAATGCCATGACTTCTTCCTAGAGTGCACATTTTATCATTACGTAAGACCTGTCTTCTTCCTGTCTCATGTGTTAGACTTTTCCTGCCATTTTATTCAATAGTAACATTTCTATTTTTGCATGGACTTTGCTTGATTCCTATGCTAGCTAGGGGCCCATATCTTTATTTTCAGTTGTCCTTCTGACTTTTTGTGAAGAGTTTCTTGCAAAAAGCAAAAGTGGACATTATGTTATAATCACATCTGTCACTCCCTTTGTGAGTTTTATTCTGCCATGTTTCATATTTATTACTCTGTGTTTTCACTGCTTCTTTTCCCTCTTGTTATTTTGCTACCTTGATAAAGTATGTTTACAAAAAAATCAAAGAGTTATGCCTCGTCAGGTTAATTTGCCACCCTCTCCCTTCTCCCATCTAAACAAGTCATTTGGAAAGCTTTCACGGTATCACCCCCACTCACTATTTTTTATGTTTCCAGCTCCTCATTATACTGAATAGCATGTCAGATGGGCACAGTCATGGACAGCCACCAGCATGACAACAGCAAAACGATGGAAGAAAAGATAGATAGCTAGATGCATGCATGCATACGTACTTACCCACATATACGTACATGAAAGGCAGGTGATGGAGAAAGATACATGATACATGCATAGATAACAGATATATAGCAGATATATTCAGAGATACATGATAAATAAGACAGAGATAGGTAAATAGATGGATAGATAGAGCGTAGATAAATAGATGATAGATGACAGATGATATATAGAGAGAATATGAAAGTAAAGAGATAGACATAGGTGATAGACATATAGATAGATGATACATAGGTAAGACAGAGTTAGATAGATAGGTAGGTAGGTAGATAGATAGATAGAAATTTAGCTTTTAAGATGAATTTTTGTGCACTGAGGAATAAAACCTCAATTTGGATCATCTGCTCCCAAATAATAATTGATGTCTCATCCACTCCATCTAGCTTCACAGAATTGTTCATCGTGCTTTTCCCTTCCTGATTTGTAGCTTACAGATATTATGTTAAATCCTTGAACTTAAAACCAAGAAAACAAACAATTCAAAAATATGTAAGCAAATTAGGAAGCAATCAAAGAACCAGGAACAGCACTTTTTCTAAAATTTCTTTGTATTATGCAATGTGCACTTGGACCAATTGAAAAGTCCAATTGAAAAGTCCACTGAGCTCTGATGCATACGACATCAATACTTGCTGCCTCTCCTTCTAGAGTAAAACTTTCTCACACTGGGTTGTACATATGACTTTTGCCTCTATAGCTATTGAATATCTTCAATTACTTTCTTTTTATGAAAAATAGACAGAAGATATATTTTCTGAGGCTTTTTACACAGAAAGTTTTCTAAAATGAAAGACAAGTCATATAAGAATGAAATTTTGGATTCACAAACACTTTCCTTCTTGCGTTGTATAGCTTCCTTATTTCCATCAGCTAAGATGACAGAAGAGCTGCCTACAGATTACTTAACCTCCTTTTCTTCCTAATAAATACTTGCAAGGATATTTTTTAATCTTGGCATTTCAAAACTTACCAGAGTCTATCTAAGCATGGATTTCCTGGAGAGGGACCCTTTACGAATTTGCCTGGAACATTTAAAGTTATTTTAGTCTACATGATTATCTCATTTCATCTAAACAAGATTTTCCCTTTGTGTTTTTAATTGCTACTGCTCTTCAATCATTTTAATTTCTTTCCTATGAAAGATAAGGCACAAACCTTGGGTTTTCTTTTTCTGATTTCCACATCTCTCTTTTTTTTTATGTAGTTTTTCTTCACTGTCCATTTCTCCACCTTCTGAGAGACATTCCCAACTTTGTTCTTTGGTATACTGATTTATTTTTCACATTGTTAATTCTGCTTCAGACTTTCTGAAATGCAAGTTATATCTTTCTTATCAGTTATACTTTTAAATAATTCTTTTCACATCATCCTATTGTCTTCAAGCATCTTCTCATTGTTTTCCATCTCAGCATTATCTTTTAGAATACTGCTTCTATTTCCCAGAGACTGTGCATTTTTGCATTTTTTAATGTTATCCAACATTTTGTTCTGATTTCTGTTCTCTTTCCCTTGCAATTATTCATCCCGGAACTCAAAGAGGTTAATCCAGCCTTAGTCCTTACCGAGCATCAAAACCAGCTGCCATTCCTACCCACTTGTTCACACAGCGTCCTAGTGCTCAACCTTCCTTGTACTCCAGATGGAAATGCTCATGGTCTCTTCATTTCTGAGAGGCTATGACATGATTTCAAAGCCAACTTATGACCCTTCTGTAATTAAATATTTTAGGAAACTTCTAGACAGAAATGCAAAGGAGTTTTTTCAGGATGCATGAGCGGTGCTGATTAAGTAATGTTGTCAAAGAAATGCATATCAGCAACTGTACAGATGGAATTGTCTAGGAGGCCACGCTGTGTGTTGTGACACAGAACCCTAGAATCTCAGTGGATCAAAACAACATTCACCAAAAATAAAATAAAATTATGAAAAAGCAACATTCAGTCACACTACACGTGTGAAGTGTATTGGAGGTGGGAGGGGGATTTCTGCTTGTCCTGGTGACTCAGAGGCTCAGTCCCCCAGGCTGATGGGCGCTCGGTCTTGACACAGGCTACTTTCCAGGCATGCAAAGCAGAGGTGGCTTATCCCACATCACTCCTAAAATTGCCCCATGGACATGACTCACATCACTCCACTCAAAGTCCACTGACCAGTGCAAGTCTCCTGTGCACACCTGGCTTCAGTGGGGCCAGGAAGTGATTTCCACATGTCCTGAAAGAAGAGGACTGGAACAAGATTCATGAGCAGTCCAATGGCTACAGGAGCAATCAAATCACATGGCTTGGTAGAACCAACTCTCTTTTCAGAGAAGTAAATATGGGAGATAGATTACAAATGGGGGGGGAGGGGAGGAGAAAATAATGTTTCCATCCTGAGCGAAAGACAATAAAATAAAGGAACTCTATTTTCAAAACCAGATATCTCTCTGAACTCAGCTTTTTTAAGAACCAAGTTTAACCCAACTTTTTGATCCAGTGTTACTTGATAATAATCTATGCTTTGGGGTATCTAACCATGTCCTTTTAATTCATTAAAGATAAAATTTTAGGAGAACCATTAGTGCAAAATTCAGCTTTCCAAAAACCTCACATTCAGAAACCAAGGGAATAGACACCTTATCCCTTTTCCCACCCGTCACCTGACTGTGCTCTCCTGATGTGATGAGAAGCTTCAGCATAGTTTAATCAAGTGATTTAAGTGATGTACAATGGACATCTTTTATCTTGCTGGTTAATTGGGGTATCCAATTAATAGAGTATGGTAAGTAATATATATACCACAAAAGCTTTATTTTATGGAGCAATTGTGTTCATGTGATGTGATTAGATCTGTATTTTATTCATGTTTGAACCAAGACATTATGGACAAAAGTAATTTGTACACCCTGTTTCCAACACACCAATCAAGAAAATGCCTGATTTGTAAATTTTAACAATACCTTGATCCAACTCTTCAATGACATTCCATCTATAAATGGCCATAAACATTGGTGGGTGGGGAAGGTAGAGTGCTTTTGGGCCAGGACAACTGACAAATGCTTTGATTTACAAAGACAAGACTTCTGGCTTCAATGATACATTACATCACTGAGAACCAGGAAACCTAGTGGAATTAATTGCTAGATTGTTTTAGAGATAATGCTTGTGTTTACAAAGCTTCTCGGCCCCTTCAGTAACATTAGGTCATTTTTAAAAGAATAAAAGCATCCTTTATGATTCTGTAGAAAATTGTGAGGAGGCATCACATCTTCTTTATAGATTAAGCCTAAGTGTGAAAAATGTTCCTTCAAAAGTGACTATTGTTTTCTGAAGCAAAAATGCGCTCTCTTTAAAAAGAAGCCAGAAGCAGTGGAACTTTGCTTTGATTTTCTGGGCAGAGTGAGAAAAAATTGCCTTTAAATGGACAATAGATGAGAGAGCACATTCTAGAAAGCTACACGTCTGGGGAGGAAATTACAAGGCAATACTAGAAAACTCTGTGGCTCAGACAGAAACATGATGGTGGTGAGGATGGGCCAAAGATCTGCAGTGAGAAGTGGGACATTCTTCTTGTGATCCAGCTCAAGGTTTGCTATTAACCAAGGCAGATGAGTTCAAAGGAAGACAAGCAAAGAATTCTGAACCATCCAGGAGACTGTAATGTTGTTTCTGACAGTAATGTCAGTGGAATCCTCCCTTTTAAGCATCTACAAAAAATAGAAATAGCAATACCTACTTCCCAAGACTTCAGAGGCGTTGGCTAATAAATTACTGCAAATGAGTGCCACACAAAGGCACTGAGTTTCAATAGACTTCCTTTGATTTGGAGCCTGGGATGATTTTAAGTAGAAGCAGAACACGGAGGGTGTGAATCTATGCAAACAAGACCTGTTGGAAAATGTTGGCATAGGCTGTGCCAACGGCAGCCCAGGGTTTCCCAGTCTCCCCTGGGTCTTTACCACCCTTGGTAGGCCCCAGGAATGCTCCCTCAGCTATGCCTCTGATTCATTTCCATCCTGCAGCTCATCTTTCTATTCACTTCAGAATAAAATCAACGCTGAGCCTCATGTTTTTCTCCGCCAAGTCTCATGGAAGAACATTCACTTGTAGCCTCAGCTCTCCCCATAAGTCCTGTTAGCAGTGTCCACCTAAGTCACCTCATTCTAGTTTATTTCAAGGAGCAAAGCTTCTTATTCTAGTTACTCAAAAAGACCACACATAGCAACAGACAAAAAGTGATGAAATAATACCAGGGGCTTACACTGCACAATGCTTCTTTTGTTTTTTTCCAAATTCTAATTCTGTTCCAGATACAGATAACATCATCGGGTTGAGAGAAACGGGCACTGCCGGATACCCATTTTACAGAGGAGGAAATGGAGTGAACATGGTGGAAAAATGTGCTCTCGCATCATGGGTGCCATAGTTAATTGAGAGACCTGTTTGGCATTGACCTGCGTTTGTCTGGGCCACTGTACCAAACACCTGAGGCTGGTTCAGTTAGAGGACAGAAATTTACTGCCTCCCAGTCCTGGAGGCTGGATGTCTAAACTCAAGGTGATGGCAGGCTGTGCTGCCTCTCAAGTCTGCAGTGTTCTGGGGGCGGCTTGCCAGCAGCTTGCTCAATCTCTGCCTCCATCACGCATCTCACGCCCCATCGGTCTCCTCCCCACCGTGCCTAAATTTCCAGGTCCACCTGGACTGTGGCCCACTCCCATTCAGTTTGGCCAGTTAAGTTTACCTTAACTGATAACACCTTCAAAGCACCTGCTTAAAAAGGGGCTGACACCCTCGGGGTGGGGGGTCGGGGGGAACACCTGAGCATGCCTCTGTGGGGGACACGCTTCATTCCATAACAGTGCTGGCATAGCTCCATGATTTGGCTTTCAACCTGCTCTCTTGATATTGTATAGACAGGATAGCGGGAAAACACTCAGCAATCGTCAGTTTGTTGTGGTTGACACTGTCGTTAGCTTATTTTTTCTAAAAAAGAGTGGGAAGTGCCACAGTATTTCCGCAGCTCCGCGGGCTGGATGGGCACGTCCCGGGCCCGGGAGGGTAGAAGGGCCATGGGTCCTGCCGGCCAAGCAGACCTTCACGGCCACCACAGGAGCTCCGCCGAGGGCGCGTCTGTCAGTCTTGGCGTGCGGGCCCCTCTGCCTGGTTCCTCTTTCCACCAGCAGGACCTGCCCCCGCCCCACCCAGGACCCCTCCCTGTGCAGACCGAAAGGGCTAGAGGCAGGACCTGGCAGGGAATGGGGGGGTCAGCAGGCGGGCGTGCCAGGAGGGAGAGGTCTGCACGGAAGCAGTTCCACCCAGCGTGAAGGTGCCAGAGCCGGGAGCAGGGCCCCCAGCCACTGAGCCGCTGTGAGACGTCCAGGCGAGCTGAGCTCCAGTTCAGCAAGTGCTGGGAGCGTGGGCGGGAGCCGAGGCGTGTGGCGTGGGAGGAGCAAGCAGGAAGCAAACTGTGCTGACCTGTAGCTGTCCCTGGGCTCTGCTCTGACCAAGAGGCCTGGCGGACGGGGCCCCTGCCACAAGCGTGTTAGGCCCACGCCCGTCCATTCAGGCCAAGGCTTAAACCACTGCACCCCCCACCCTTCACCTGGACAGACCGACTGGGCAAGGCGTGCACAGCGGCCTGGGCCGATGAGCAGCCCTGGTGAGCAGCGAGAGAAGGATGGCCTGGCCCAGGTGGGGTGGGACGCGGCTCTCCGCCTCCACCACCCGAAGCCCGAGGGAGCCATCCGTTTCCCTGGAGTCCATCCGTCGACTTGTGCAATGTCTTCTTTCCTGAAAGCCTGGCAAGGAAGGAGGGAGAGACTTTCCCTTGGCCCTCGCGAAAGTTCGGATGTTCATCGAAGATCTGTGGTTTTAAGCTAATTCTTTAGTGCAAATAAAAAAGATCTAACTGTTGTCCTGTGTTTTCCCAAAGGTAATTCCAAAGCATCTGAAATTTGGCGCTTCACATGATCCTCTAGACTTTAAATTAAAGTTGAATTTAAATTGCTTTGTTTAGGCTAACTTACTGCAGAGCCTTTGGGGAAATTAAAAAAAAAAAAATCCTGGTGGATAGTGGAAAACCACTTTTTTTTTCATGCTTTATAAAACTTTATATTTTAAAAAAACTCATTTGTTTCTAAAAGCATTAACAAGAGAGAAAGAAAAAGAAAAAAGGTATGGAGCAGAAGGCAAGCCCCTTAGTAGTGTTCGGTGGGATGGTGGGATTTGGGGTTGCTGTAATTGAATATTTGGTGTTATTTATAAACAAAACAAAAAACCTGTTAAAGGTCCCCCAAAGCCCAAGGCTGTTCTATTACTCATGCCCCACCGAGAACAAGAGCAGAGGAGGAAACACCGCTTTCGAGAATCAGGGTGGCTGGCCCACTGCGGGCCGCCTCTAGAGAGGACTGCTCGTCCGCTTCCCTGACAGTCCTGCCGGGGAGGCTGTTAGGCTTTTCTGCTTGGGAGGTGAGAGCAGCTGGTTAAGGGAGCCGCAGGCTGGCTGGCAGAGCTGGGCCCTTCCTAAGGCCTCGGCCGCCGCGGCCTCCAGCTCCCCACCCTCACATCCTCCTGGGCTCAGGACAGGACTCCAGCACCCAGTGCTCTTCAGTCACCCCAGGTTCCCATGAAATTAGCTGGCACTGGCCAAGCAGTGAGCGTGCCACCCGCAGGCCAGGCTGGAGAGAGAGCCCTCTGCACCTCGGCAAGCAGGCATCCTCACTCAGGGGCTCACACGCGGGACAGATGCAAGAAAGCAAAAGGAACTGATTTATTGGGCCACAGCTCCATTTCCTTTTGTTTCATTGATTTTTTTGGTAATTGTTATAATTAGGGGAAATCCTTTTAAACAGCTTATTAAAAGATGCTGTTTCAGCTGAGTGTGACTCAGGACCTGCCCAGAAGCTGCCGGCCTCTGCCCCCAGCCCTTTTAGGAAGAGCGTGTCATTTCACCGCGGTACTCAAGAAATAGGCAGCACACTTCCTCTCTGCACTGCCGCGACTGGATCAACTCCAGAATTCCACATTTAGCAATCCTTTCTGCATGCACAGCTTCGAAGAGTCATAGCCATAACTTAAGGACGCAAAAAAAAAAGAAAAAAGGCAGCCCATTAAACAAAATCTGATGGCTATCTGGAGGGTGAGCGATGGAGCTGACAGCTCAGAATGAAAGCAGATACACGGCTGTACAACGTGTGCACCCAAAGCATGCTCGTGACGGCGCCTTACACCCACGGGCGGAAGATTACAGCTTTCCAATAAACCCACGTTCCCTCACCACGCTCCCACGCAGGGCAGTGGCCGGCCTTCTCTAGCATCCGAGCGACCGAAGCGGCTTAGGGGCCGGAGGGGGCAGTGGCAGGAACGCGTGGGTGACAGTGGGACTTGAGAACGGAGAGGAGTGAGGAGACAGCTGGTTTTATCTCATCTGCTATCCCGATGTCTTTTTTAAGGAACATTAAAGTGAACCCAGGTTTTAAAGATGGAAAAATGCATCCACCAGTTAATTGCAAAACTTTGATTTGGGGTACCCTGCCGCGCTCTTCCCCTTCCCCTTTCTGTTCTGGAATAGCACCACTTGTTGGGAGCATAGTCCTGCCTTGGCCAGTGTCCTGGGAGCGGAGAGGGGAGGGGAGGGGAAGGGAAGAGGGCATGCAGCTGGGCAGTGAGTCTCCCCAAGTGGAAAGCTCGGAAGACTGTTCCCAGTAATGTAACTGGCCGCCCAAGGGCTGCTGTGGCAACATTAATTGTTGCCTGGAAGAGGATTACTCAAAACCCTCAATTTGCTCTCAGGGTAAAGCTACTCCTGAATGAACTGCCAGTCTTGCCCTCACCCCACCCCAGGCTTCTCTCATCAAGGGGACAGCATCAGTCCAGGTGCGGCAACCACCCTGAACCCATGAATCTCCACCTGTCACCGAAGGGAGGCGGAGAAAAGGGCTGAACCAGCCTGTGGCAGACTCTCTCCCAGGTGTTGCCCTGTAAGTGGAGGGTTACCTGATGGCTCCGAGGTCAGCGGGGCACGAGATTACAGCCGCGCAGGCACCCCCACGGCCAGGGGACACCGGGGCTGGCCCCTGCAGGGGTCCTCACGCTCAGACCGCACCCCTGGATTTCCCCAGGGCTTTTGAAGAGACCACCGCATGGAAAACAAAAAAAGCCAAGGAACTGAGATTAAGCCCAGGGAAAGCAATTCTGTTAGAAACAAGCATTTTATGAAGGAATTGCCTCGCGAAACTGGACTGACCTTAGGATTGCTCATCTTTCTTCCTCCCAAGTTAGCTCACACACGGGCATAAGGTTTGGTCCCCTTTCGATTTTAAGGCTAAGCGTTCCTTTCGCAAGATGTAAAAGGAAAGTGAGGCCTTCCCGTGGTGGCATTGGAGAGGCAGAGAAAGGAATTCAAGCTGTGGTGGCTCCCCCAGCCCCCCAGGCGCAGCGGGGTAACGGAACTGGATCCCTCTGGTGAGACAGAGCTGGCGAGAACCCCCAGAAGCGCCCAGCTTCACAGGAAGAGCAAGGGGCCGGGCGGTCTTTCTCTTTCTTGCCATCACTGTGCCGTGCCCCTGCGGGAGTGCAGACCACCTTGCCACCACGCTGGGTGAGGGAGGAGGCCGGGAGCGCCACCAGCAAGGTGACAGTGCCATGCGTGCCATGCAGGCGGCCGTAAGACATGGTGCACCCAGGCCTGCCTTTGACGCTAGGTGTTGGGACTCTCTAAATGAATCCTGACACGACGACGGGTGGACTAAGGCAGGTCCGGTGTCATCCACTGCTCAGCTAAACTGGCTTTTGTGTTTTTCCCATTTGGAGTTAAAGAGCAAATGCCTGCTGGCCTGGCGGATGGGAACGCCGAGGCCCTTCCACCTAGAGCGCATTGCGCACGGCGCCGTGCCCAGTCCTCCGGGGTGGACCAGGCCCACGCTGTCAGAGGAAGGCGCCAAGGGGCAGCCACCTCGCCTCGGAGCACAACGGGAGAGGTCTTGGCCATGGGAACCCCTCGCGCTCCGCACCCCTTTCCCTTTGCCTCTGGACCTCGCTTTTGGAACTCGGTCTGTCACGTAGCCCTCCCCTTGCCGGGGCGAGTGACGCGTTGCGCGTGCTGAGAAGGTGTGATGGAGAGCCCTTCGATTTCTTTTAATAGCTGAATCTTGTTTTCTTGTTGTTACTCTCATTTTCTTAACAGCAGAGTGCTGGGTCCATGTAATGGCCATTTCCTAAAATCAATGTATATGGAATGATTTACTAACAGAGCCCAGGTTGAGGGATAAGAATTCAAAGAAAATTGCATGACCAGCCTCATGAAGCTTTCAGGTCAATTCTGTGCAATTATAATCTCAGGTTGCCCATCTGAAATAAAACCTACATGGTCTTTGAGATTCCATCCTTACCAAAACAAGGTCAAAACCTACCGACAAAGGAATCTGGGGGCGGGGGCAGAGAGGACGTTCTCTAGTACACAGGCCCCGTGGCAAAGTGAACTAACACCAACCAAGATGATGGAATCTATGGGATGGAGCCGGAAGGGCGCTTCCTAGCCTTGGAGAAGCAGGTAGCACTTGAATGGAATGTTAGTCCGTGAATTTTTCCAATGAGTTAAGCACAGCCTGGTGTCTAGGCTTCTTACACTTATGTTTCAATCTGCTTTATAAATGCATTTGTGTTTAGGAGAGTGTGGAAGTAAGAAACCCATTTTGGAAGCTCCATTGAAGTAAAAGTACCTATGCCAAGCCCATTTGTTAGAGACCCCGAGTCTGTGCTGCAGCCCCGGCTGGGAAGAGGGACTTCTGGACCTGTCCCCACCTGGGGAGAGACCGAGGAGGCGAGCCTCTCCTGGCCCGCCTTGGCGCAGTGTCCTCAGTTGACTGCACGGCGTGGCCCTAACTGGCTGGAGCCCCCCACTGGACTGGGACCCTGTCCTGTCCTGCACTCGTGTCCCTCCCAGCTCCAGGCACGTGGCATCAGCTGCCCCTCTCACAGCTATGGCCAAGTGTGTCTCTCACTAGTTTTCATTAGATAGATTCACTTTTTTTTTAACTTAATAAAATTAATTTGAAACAAAACATTACATTACTATTGTACGTGGAAAACCAGAGTCATTTGTTATTTCTAAATATATTTGAAACAAAAATGCTATTAAATTCTAAAATTAACACTAACAATGCCTTACATGTAATAATAAACCCTCTAGGTCATTTATTATAAGATGTTCCTCAGTGAGGAAAGTACGTTGAGAAGGAGGAAAATGTAGTTTATGGTAAGTCACAACTAAAGGGTGATTCAGCCTGACGCCAACGAAGGTTCTTTGTCAAATAAATAGCCTCGAGATTTCGGCTCTGTCTGGATGTTCTCTTTCTCTGCACTTCAGAGAATAAAGGCCAGTTCCAGCGACCAGGCCGTGGATGTTGCTGGGGGAAGCCTCTCGCTGGCCTCCCCTCTCGTGCCCGGGCCTCGGCTCGCTGCCCACCCTGACTTCCTCGCCCCTACTTTTCTCGTGGGAAGAATCTCCTCTCAGGCTCGGCAGTGCCTTCTTGCAACCACCCTTCCTGGGCACAGGGTCATGGCGTTTCCTGACCCTGAGCTTAGCATTTGGACACAGTTTCCAATCCTAGAAGGCTACACAACCATCCCTCCTCTACCCCCCCCCACAGCCTTAACCCACAGAACCAAGAACATGAAAAATGCATTTAATTGTGAATTATTCAGAATAGCGATCTCTGGCTGCCAAACGATGATAACCCAGCTCCGAGGATTCCACCTCTCTGCCCTGCCTGGCTCTCTCTTACACGCACAGCCCGCTTCTCACATGAGAGTGGATTTGATCATTTGGCCGTGTCCAGGTACTGAACTGGGACTGTCCGGAGCTGCTGATCTCCTGCCCAAGAGTCGTCACATGCCTCAAATCCCGGGGCCGGGGGGTGGGGGGTTACGTCCAGGACAGCCAGGGCCGGCACATTCCCAGAGGGGGCCACACACCTGGACATGGCTTTGTGTAGCTCGTCTAGTATGCATATTTCAAAGTATCATCCAAAAAATACTTGAAAGAACACCAGAATCTTGGATTTGATAACTTTTAATACAGCCAAAGCATTTACATTAAAAACAGATCACTTGGCCACACAAACAAATTCAAACCCTCTGAGCATTTCTCTAACGACCTAGGCATGCATACACTGCCTCCAATTGGCAAGTGCGACCACCCCGCCCCTACTTGTAAAGAAAGTGGAGGGCTGTGGCATCACGTGGCTCAGCTGCTCAAGAACCAGCTGTTTGAGCTGTGCCCGTCCAGGTCAAGTGGGCAGGCTCAGACCCCGTTCTTCATGCCTTTTAAACTTGCATTTTGTTACTTAAGTACTAAGGGACAAGTAGGCAAAACTTGGTGCACGTTTTGACTCAGGAACTCAGAGAAAACACAGCTTTGGAACATATTACTCAACCTCTTTTGTTATTTAAATCCATTTCCACCAAGAATGACAAATTCTTTTTGAAGTGATTGAATTGTTCTAAAATTCTTTGTGGTGGTGAATGCACAATATTGTGATTATGCTAAAAGCCATTGATTATATACTTTGGATAGTGTGTATGGTATATGACTAGATCTCAATAAAACTGCTTAATAAATAAATACATAATTGTGCAGGAATAGCCAGAAATAGCAGCTATGTACAGCAGGGGAAGCATAGAGAGATTGTGAGGTGTAGACTTTTCTGGTTTGTTTTTTTGCCTGTTGTTTGTTTTTTATTGTTATTATTGAAGTAATGAAAATGCTCTAACAATGACTGAACTGATGAATGCACAACTAGGTGATTATATCAAATACCACTGATTGTACACTTTGGATGACTTGTTTACTTTATTAATATGTATCAGTAAAATTACTTTGTTAAAAAAAAAAAGAATGCATTCATAGGCTGAGTTTGGCTTAGAGAGGCCACATTTGAGCAACAAGGAGGCTCTCAGGCGGCAACCCTTAGGCACCCCATAACAGTAGGCTAAGTTTCAATTACAAGAGCAAAGACTTGTAAGGCTAGTCATCAATAACAAGAACCCAATAGTGGACCATCCTCCTTAGCCAGACACTGCCCCTGCACTTGGGGGACTGTTGCTGCTCCCTTGAAGAATGTGGCAGAGCTTTCCAGGCTGGGAATTCAGTATTCTCTCATGTATTGAATGATTCTCCACCCACTGTGACCATGCCCCCCGGCGTGGGACTGACTCCCAGGGATGAGCCTCCCTGGCAATGAAGGATTACTATCAAGTGCCAACTGGCAATATAACTGGAAAAAGACCTTGAATAAAAGGGGGAAAAGATAAAGACAAATGAGTTCATATGGCTAAGAGAGTCGGGAGGTCATCCCAGACTTACACATACCTCAGTAGGATCTCATAGAACACCAGAGTGGATATGACCCCAAACAGGGGGGTTCCTGAGGGCTCTGGAGACACCCAGGTCCTATATAAGGGGAGATACCTCCAGAGATTGATGCCTTATCAGTGGGCTCTACTTTGGAATCTGTGCTCCTGAGAGTGACAGCATTGGACTCCAATGAGTCCTCCCTGCACATGGTCCATCAATCCTTCTATTCAAACCTATATGTGATGCTGGCATTTATAGGTGTACTTCCAGGGACTGGAGCCTCTGGCCTGCCCGTGTGCCAGCTGTGCCTGGAATCTCGGTGGAGCTGCAACTCCTAATCTACAGCTCAGTGGATTCACCCAAGACACCTGGTGGGGAGATGATGGTCGACAATGGCCATCCCAGGGAATGGAGAGAGTCCGCAGCTGCAGGCAGGATAATCCCATCCATCTTATCCATGGGATATAAGCCCCCTCTCACTTGGAGGTGGAGTGGACATCACCATCCCAGACCCCTCAGGATTTGGGAAAGAGCTATGGACTAGAGTGGACTTACTGGTATTCTGTTGTAGACATATTGTGACTCAAGCAATGGAAGAAATTACAACATTGATGTGGAGCCAGTGGCCACTGGATGCTTTTGGGTCAGGGAGAGGGAAAAGCAGTTGTAACACAGGTGCTTTTTTAGGACTTGGGAATTCTCCTGAGTAACATTACAGTGACAGATATACGGCATTTTACATCAGCATATACCATGCAGAACTGAGTGGGAGAGAGTGGGGTCTACAGTGTGAACTATGGTCCATGCTTAGTGGCAAAGCCCCAGGATGTGTATATCCATTGCAGGTGATGTGCCACATTTAAGAAAGAAGTTTATGTGGGTTGTTATGGCAGGTGTGGGAGGTGGGGAACATGGGAATCCCTGTCATTTTTGTGTAACATTTATGTAATCTAAGTATCTTTTAAAATATTAAAAAATAAAAATAAAAAAATGAAAGTAATAACAAATAGTAAAAAAAAAAAAAATAAATGACTATGAACATAGGAAATGTGTGAATGTGAGTTGAAAAATTCTAAACTTACTACTCTTACCAAAATCTCACTTCAATTTGATCATCAAATATTCAAAAATCCCCTTTATAGGCAATATGCAAAAAAGTCCCTAAACAGTCTTAGAGTCAGAATCTAGCATCTAGATTACCAGGGAACAGGTGGGGCTCGGGAAGGGGAAGTTACGGCTTAGAAAGTGCAGGCTCCTGTTTGGAGAGCGGACGTGTTCGGTGATGGGTGGCGGTGACGGCGGCACAGCCCTGGGAGCAGCCTGAACTACACATGTGAACACGGTTAAGGGGGGCTGTTAGACTGCGTGGATGGGAACAATGAACCCTAAATTAAGCCGAGCTCACGAGCAGTCACGAATTGTAACAAATGTTCCACATCAGTGCGAAGTGGTGGTGGGGGGTGGTATATGGGAATCCTGTATCTCATGCATGATTGTTCTGCAAACCCACAACTTCTTTAATAAAGAAAAAAAAAGTCCCCAAACCTTGCTCTTTCACACCCACTGTTAAGCACGAAGCCCCTCTCCAGTGAGTAAAAGCAGCACATTTTAAATAGACTAACCACATTTTTCAGACCCCAGAGAGAGTGTTTCATTTTTACATAGATTTTAAAACCAAAACTACTAGTAATGGTTCTACCATATTTTGTGTCCTACTCTATTTAAACAATAAAAAAATTAGTACCAAAAAAATGAATAATTTTTATTTGAAGAACTTTTCTAGTGTGGCTAATATCCAACATTATACGTCTCACGCTAAATTGGGCTTAAATTTAGGAGCAGAGCACATCTGGAAAAGATGCTGAGTTGGTTAAAAAGAGATGAGATGAGAAATTCGCTCAGAGCCTGGATGAGGGGAGGCTGATTTGGGGCAGAAATGGGCTGTTGGAGACCCCCGGTCCCGCCCCTGGGCCTGGTGCTGTGGACAGGAAAGCTGTGTTTGTGCAATCGCTTTAGCTTACCAACGGGAAAAAGTTTGAAAAAAAAACAACCCTCTGCCTAAGGAAAAGAAAACAAAACTATTGCCTTCTGAAGTTCGTAGTATCTTTACTCACATGATATATGTATATTTATTTAGTAGGATTTCCTTGAGGAAAATTTATTAAATATTGTTTTTAACAAATTTTGAAAATCTAAAGTTGGTTTTAGTCTTTCTTTTATTGTGCTCAAGAAATTCCAAGAAGAGGGAAATTATAAAAGTTTAGGCCCAAAACACTGTCTAATATTCTGGAAAATTTTGCTTTCTTAAAAGGAAGAGAATCTCAGGTTAGACAATATTACTTTCCGTTGACTTCTGAAGGGGGTTAGTTTTCATAAAGATTTGATTTTTAAATATTTTTTCTTTCCCATGAAATCTGAGTTGTTTCAAGTCATTTGGAAGCATGGGTTGTGTCCTCCCAAGGCTTGGACAGAGTTTCACTCTCCTAGAAATCATGGTGTGTCAAAACCCCTTCTCCTTCCTCTCCCTGGAACCTGCCCACTCTCACTGAGGAAAAATAAATCCTGCATTTCACCCAAGGTGGTGCCCAGCTTTGCTCAGAGGTAAATAAAGTTCTTCTCTCACGCGAGTTCAGGCTAGAGCAAACAAATGGTTTTAACTCGGCTGAGAACATATTTCCCTCCTCAACTTAATATTACTTCTGTCCAGAGAAAGCATCTCAATTAATTAATATAAGAAGAATAATTATAGTCTGGGACTTGCATTCCAAGTAATACTTCAACAGTTTTCCCTTTCTAGCACATTTTCTTTATTTTTACAACTGTTCCTTAATCTGAAACCGCTTGCAGTGTCAGCAATGAATGGGAGCTAATCGTTTTTGTGTTTTATAGG
Organism: Tolypeutes matacus; assembly: GCA_026826555.1. Classification (NCBI taxonomy): domain Eukaryota; kingdom Metazoa; phylum Chordata; class Mammalia; order Cingulata; family Chlamyphoridae; genus Tolypeutes; species Tolypeutes matacus. The sequence goes on along the minus strand of JAKSZT010054014.1, from coordinate 5,480,178 downwards.
GTGGAGAAAATATAATTCAGCCATGAGAGCAGACTTTAAACCTGTTAAATAGGCAAGAGCTTGAAAATTTCCCAATGCTGGATGAGCTGAGGTAGAGCAGCTGAAGCGTCTTCCTCGGAGCAGCATAATCGACAGAAACAGCTACGTGCCTGCAGGATCTGCTCACTGACGTTAACCAAAAAACCCCCAGTTGTTTTGACAACTTTAAACTCTAATAATAGTTGCTAAAGTTAAAAATTCATGACTTTAAAAATCGACAAATACCAGCTATATGCAGTTCTCAAGAGAGAAGCAGCCATATGTGTTTTATGTGAATAAATCACTCTGTATTTCATGTGATTAAATCTGCCATGTAGACCAAACATCAGATGAGAATAGAAACTCCAGAAATGGAATGAAGTACAAACAAGAATTTGGTAATTGATAAAACCAGCCTTTCAAATCACTGTTTAACAAAACAGGCTTTTCCATATATGGTGCTGGGTTAGCTGGAACACAATTTGATCCATACCTCATACCATGTATCAGAAGAAAAAAAAATTCCAAATGTATTAAAGATCTTACTATACACAATAAAACCAAAAGTATTAGAAAAATTTAAAACATGGGTTGGTTCCATTTTAATGTGGGACCTTTTAAAATTATGGATCAAAATCCAAAAGCAATAAAGTAATTATAAATTAGATTGTGAAAAACATTTTTAAGTTTATGCACAAAAAAACCATAAGGATATCCAAAGCATAAACGACAAACTGAGAGAAGAAATATTTGCCATTTTTAGCATAAGCAAGGTGAGTAGTATTCCTAATATAAAATGAGACTCTAAAAATGGAAAAGGAAAAGACCAAAAGCTCATAAAATATAGACCAAAGACAAGATATGCTTGTCTTCACTCAAAGTAATTTAAAACCACAACCATACATAATTTCTCGTATCAACGTGGCATCACTCCCCAAAATCTGGCAGCACACTGGAAAAGTGGATACTTCCTTCGTTGTTGGTCATCAGGAAGTATTCATGAAGGAGAATCCTGCAGGGATTGTATCCAAACAGTAAATATGAAACAGGCATTAAGTATTTGAGTGAGGGAAATAACGCTTTCCTTTTATTTTAATTCTCAGATTTGTGGATTTTTATGGATTCTCTTTTATATCAGTGCAGAACTGATTTCAAAGGTTCTGAAGAGAGAAACTAGAACCTAGAGTCTTTTTTAACGCTCATACACAGTCACACACACAATCACACATGCACACTGACATGCACACACTCTCACGCACGCACGTGCACACACGCACGTGCACACACACTCCCCTGAGCACACACTTGGCCACTGCCTTTTGCAAGGCCAGCCTGATACTGCTCCACCTCATGGGACCAGATGCTTCTCTGGACCTCAGCAGAGCCAGCAGGACAGATTTATTGGGACCTCCCCGGTCCCTCTTGCCTCTGGGCTGTGCCCCCTTAAATCAGCGCCTGCTTTGGGGGTTCGGCACAGAGCTAGACTTTGCTAACTTGCTGCACCAGGAGTGGGCAGCTCCGACCAGCGTGCCAGGTGAGCCGGGCCCTCCCTCACTCTCCGCGCGCTCCCCTCAGGTTCGGTGCCCCTGCGCAGGGCCCCAGCCCTCCCTGACGCCCCGGGTCAGCCTGTAGCTCGCGCCCTCTGACCTCCCTGCCTGGCTGGTCCTCCCATTCAGGCTTGTCCAGCACCTGGGGTCTGCCCCGGAGCAGTGAGCCCGCCTGCCCGTACCTGTGAGGGCCTTCCAGGGCTTCTCGCCCTCTTGTTGGGGCTCTGGGTGGGGCAAGCGCCGTTTCCACCGATCTCCCTGTTCACAGAGGGCGGCACGGGCAGGTGCTCCACAGACATTTGTGGAATGAATGAATGAATGAATGAATGAATGAATGAATGAATGAATCCAGCCAATCTTCAGACGCAATACCAGAGACCTCGGGAGCTTTATCAAACACGTTCAGAATCATCACTATCTTAAAGCTTCCCGGAGGCAGAAAGATGAATAGCAACGGAAACTTACTTCAAAATACGCTCTCACTGCCTTTCTCCTTTTCTGGAGAAACTGGGCAGTGGCAGGACGTTGGGGGTTCTTTCCTGCACTGTCCATGTGCTCACACTAAAATCAACGCGAGGCTTTAAAGGAGAAAGCTCCGTTTTAAAACCAAGCCCCCGGCTGCGGGGCCCACATCTACTGCTGCCCGGGAGAGTCGGCTCCTGAGGGACCCGTCGGCACCCGCGCCTCCTCTGCTCCCCGAGATCGCAGCCGCGACGGCTTGGGCAGGAGCCTCCGGCAGCTGCAGGGCTGCGGGCTCACCTGGCCCAGGGGCGCCTCGTCCCTCTGGACCCTGGTGCTTGGGCCTGGGCCATGCTGCCTCTGACTCTTGCTCTGTCTGCAGTGAGTTGGGGGGTCCTGGGCTGACAGCCAGCGTGCTCCAGACTCGTGGGGGATGGGGGTGTCACCCCTGGTGCCTCCCGGCACCCCTACTGGACGGCCGTCTTTCAGACACACTGCACGCGGCATTTACCGGGGCTCTCCCCACAGCACCCCTAGCCAATCATCCGTCCTCACCACCATTAAAAGAAGAGGTATAAGGCAGAGCAGCTCTTTTCCCACCCCTTTCCCCCTACCTGTTATCTTTATTACGTATCTGGATGTTTTCCATTCAAAAGCCCGTTTCCGCAGCAGGCTACGTAGCATGCCTAAATCCTCATGCCTCCTGTAGGTGTAACCAGGCTGGCAAAGACAGCCGGGAAATTAGAGGGGTTCTCCTACATGAGGTCATGATATCAGTGAGTTTAGGAAAACATGAAGTTAGTCCTTACCTCTCTACGGCATGAACAATAGAAATGCAAATTATAAAACTGAAGTATATACTGGGATCAATATTTAAAGCTAATGCCTGTACAAATTGTCATGATATTTATTTATGTAAAACTTCATTATTTCAGACTAAATAGGAAAACGGATGCGTAGGTTCATAAAAGTTCTCAATTGTGACTACCTAAAATAACAAATTTATTATATTCAAGAATTTACCATAATTACTGTTAAGCCATAGGCATACTAATCAATCACAATCCTCAGGCAATTTAAGTTAACAATTATACAAAGCTATTTACAATGTCTTCCAGAAAGCTACAGGTAGAATCACTGAGAAAAGCAGGCATGGCATAGTGAAGCCCTCAGATGCAGTGTTTCTCTGTGCATGTCTATTTCCTTAAAAGTCAGGCAGGTTTTAAACTTTTGCCTTGTTTTATTGGTAATAAAAGGAATAAGACTCAGTGGCACTTGGGAAAACACACCGCTTTTCTCTCTGAGAAGGGCTCTTTAGAGCTTCGAGACTTCAATCCACAATCATCTTGTTACAGGCACAGTTTTCAGAAGCAGCTCATTGGCATAAATTAGACAACACTGAGTGTTTCCCAAAAGAAGACATCCCAGGCAGATCTCACTGGAAGATGAACCTGCCCCAGCAGCTTCAGACTTTTCAGATTGCATAAGGCAAGCCTGACAATGAAGGTAACAGCTCCTGTCGACAAGCAGAGCAAATAACAGGAGCAAAGGACTGTTGCTAAAGTCTTGGAGTCCATCCCCTCGTGGCTGGCAAATCATCTGCCCTTTCCTGCCAGGGATCTATCCCAGGGTCTGGGCCCAGCATTGAAATGGCCTGTTCGGCATCCAGAGGTAAATGGTCAAAGCTGTGGAGATGGAAGCTGCCAAGCCAAATGCTGGAGGCCACCGAGAAGCATCTCCTAGACAGCTTGGGGGTGTGCTGAGCCAAAACCCACAGGAGAGCTGGGGTCCCACTGCCAGTGCTGTACTTTTAAGAACCCATTTTCAAAATAATACAAAGATCGACAGAATGCTAAAGTAGCCTGATCAGACCACCTACTGGAAGATCTCCTGCCAGGCTCAATGGGTGGGCAGGTCACGGCCCAGGATTGGTCTCTGCCTTCGAGGGGCAGGGGTCTGGGTGCTGGTCGTCCCTGTCAATCACCAGTCATGGCAGACTGCATTTCCAGACCTACAGAGCTGAAAAAGGCTCTGCATTTGGGGCAGACGTGGGCATGGAGACAGGTCCTTGTTCCCTTCTGTAGGTAATGTGAGTGAGCTCCCCTCGTTCTTTACAAGGCCACACCGATGCCACTGCCAGGCTAAGATCGCCGGGACACATCGCATCTTAGAGGAAGGAAAAGTCCAGAAACTAAGGCACTCCATTCCCTGGAGCTCACGAAGCCTACGCCCTACTCAAAGTATGAGCTGTGGATCCACAGTGCAGCAGCATCTGGGAACGTGTCAGGGATGCAGGTTCTCAGCCCTGCCCCAGGCCCACTGAGCCCAGTCCTGCCTTTCCCACAGCTCCCCAGACGACTCGCGGGCACGTTAAAACCTGGGGAGTGTGGCTGCCATCTCTGCCAGTTTGAAGCCTGGTGTTCAACGCAGACAAAACCACAAAAGGTGCCACACATATGCCTTTCATGTGCAGTCACAGCGCCAAAGAGCTGGTACAAAAGCCTCGCAAGATGTGCGGTGGAGCAGGCATCCCTGGAAATCTGCAATTGGGGAAGCATCTCCATGATGGCTTCTCCTGTAATCATTCCGCATCCACATTTCCGATTCAGGTCCTGCCTGCCCTAAGCCTCCGCTTTGTGGGTCCTCGTTCTTGGCCACACGATGCTTATCAATTGAAGCTTCAGAAGAAAACACTCACGAGTGTTGATGGGAGAGGCAGGTTGGGTGAGGAGGGTCTAAGTGATGTTATTTTAGGGGTCCCCAAGACCATACCCAGGCAACAGGTTGTGACAATTCATGCAAAATGTTGTCTACCAGGGAAACTCATTAGAGACCCAGTGCCGAGATTTTAATGGGGGCTGGTCACAGGGCACCTCTGCCCAGTGTGAATGCACGTTCCAGGCACCCCCAAGGAAAGCAGGTGGTCTGTGGCTCGGTGTGTACATGATCTGCACAGCCGCTCTCACCAGTTGGGGAGGCAGGAATACTCTGGAAATCAGAATTCCCAGATGCCAGCCCAGGGCCAGCCTTGCGAGCTTTTCTTAGGAGAGCGGCCGCAGGCGTCAGATAACTCTCTTCTGCACAAGTGCATTTAATTTCTCGAAAGATTTGTAACGTGGTGGTCATTAGCTGGTGACCATGACATTTTAAACTGAAATAGCAGGAACTTAAAGCCAATATTGCAAAGAAAGCCCTGATAAAAAAAGGTTGTCAGTGGGAGACCAAAAGTATCTAAGGGTGGGTGAACTGCTGTGTGCCCCTTTTCCTTCTCCAGCCACCATCCCATAATTTATAATTATGCCACATCTACAGTAAAAAAGAAAAAGTCTGTGATAAACTAGATGGAAGACCAAGTGCCCAGGAATTCCCCAGCATAATACCTCAGAGGCTTTGTCAGACTCTTTACCTGAAGGAGAAAACGTCTCCGTCCCTCATGACGGTCAGTGACTGTGACTCGCCAGCATTGGCTTGGTGACAGCCGTCCCAACGTCAAAGGCCCTCTCGCAAAGTTTGAGTCTACCTTCCATGGACGGTGTCTTTTTAAGGTTTGTTCAAATGAAGAGCTGACCTTGAATCCATGGCATGTGGAAAGTCGCGGGAGAGAGCTTCTCACCAAATCCTTGTCTTCCTTCCATTGCTAAGGACCCAGAACCATGGATTTTCCTGCTGTGCTCGATGTAGATAAAGTGCCCACAGCTCCCTTTGTCATGTGATGCAGGAGGAGAAATGGCCTGGCCTTATTTCAGTATCTTTGACCAGCCAGAGGGTTTAGCCTAATCGGAGAAGGCCTAAGCCAGAGAGGATGGGTGTTGGTTAAGAAAGAATTTTAATAAAAACTGAAACTGAACCACAGTTCTGTATTTCATATTCCCACAGCACCACTCACATTTCAGTTAATATGTGAAAAATACGGGGTCTGCTGATGAGCTCATAAACTTTTCCATGAAGTTTCATCTTTCTACAGTTCACCTTCACTTAAGGTTGCAGGGAAGCACCATTTCTAATTTCTTTCCAAATCTGAGTGAAATCTCTAATCATCTAATCCGCTGAGCTATTACCTGGATCAGACACCTCCCTGTGAAATGTCTGTAGGCAATGACACAGGTGAGGAGGAGGTGGAGCCTCTGCTTCTCCGGAGCTGGAAGCAGCCTCGTCCTCGCCCCTGTTTGGAATTGTTGCCAAGTCAGCCAGAGGAGCCTGCCAGAGCAGGGAGGGCCGGAGAGACAGAGGGCACTGCCCGTCCTTGGCAGTGGGGATCACAGGAGTGCCAGTAGCCAGAGCGAGTGGAGAGGGCCCTCCAGGTAAGGGCCAGCTGCAGCCGGACTTCAGCCAGCTCTGAGAACGAGCTGCTGGCTGGAGTGAGGAGAACTGGCCACTGCAGATGTCAGTGCCCAGGCTCTCAGCTCTACCACAGAAACCACCAAGCACAGCGCTGGGCGCGTCTCTGTTAAGTCTGCTGCACTGTCACCACCCACTGGTTGACTGAACAGCAGGAATTCACTGCCTCCTAGAGTGAAGGCTACAAATCTAAACTCAAGGCCTCAGGGAGGAAGCACCTTCTCCCCAAAGTCTGCAGAGCTCTAGAGCTGGCTCCCTGCCTTCCTGAGCTTGCATCCCTGCCTCTGTCCCATGGCGAGCTCTCTCCCAGCCTCTGCTCTTCCACTCTTTGCCCACTTCCGACTTCTCCTCCGACCCCTGGTTTCTCCTCTTTCTAAGGCCTCCAGGAACATGGACTCAGACTCACCTTGATTCAGCTGGCCACACCTTACCTTAACACAGCATCCTCAAAAGGCCCTGCTAAGGTTAAAACCGTGGCTTTCATTCGGGTTTGTGATGGTGAAGTTCGCATTTCAACTGGGCCTGGTTTTAGGATCCACTTGTTTTGTCCAGCAAGCACTGGCTTCATTGTTCCTGTGAGGCTATTTTGGGGATTTAAATCATCAGTAACTTGATTGCTCCTATGGCTGATGACATCTACCGTCTACAAAGGAGATTGCCTTTGCAGCGAGAGAAGTCTCATTTAATCCGTTGAAGCCTTAAAGAAAGAGAAGTAATGATCTCAGCAGTCAGAAGGGAGAATCCCCACCTCTGCTTCAGCCAGGCAGCTTCTGCAGCTTGCGGCCTGCCCTACGGAATTCAGACTTGCCAATCCCCACGGTCACGAGAGTTAATTCCTGTAACAAATCTCATCACATTTACATTATAAATGTATATGTCTATACACCTGTTTCCCCGGAGAAGCCTGGCCCAGACAGGTGCATATTTCACCCACTGTGATCACTCAGACATTGTCATAATCCTAGGCTACTTTTCTCCTCTATTACCTGAAAATATCACTAAGATTTAAACATGTTTTCTTGTTCTGAGATTAAAGATGCAAAATTCTCTGACGCTAACATTTCTCTTGAATGAGATGTGGCGTGCCTCCTTAGGATTACTAGAACTAACCTTCAGAAAATGTGGTAAACATAATCTAAAAGGAGGTGGAAGCCATCACTTTAATTTTCCCCATTACTTGCCACCACATTTGTCATTTGGAACATACATTGTTAAATAATCAACTCTTTTCATTTTTGGAAGTGTGAACAGAAATCAGTGCTCTCCGTCCATTTTAAAGCCCTTGCTTTTAGCCTGGCACGCAGTGTTAGCTCCTGAAGCGATCCAGCCCTAAGGCTGCAGCCCCGAGCTCCCTGGTGGCAGGCAGCTCTCCACAGGTGTTTACCTGCATCTAGGTCACCAGAAGTCAGGGCAAAGCTGTACAAACGAACCGATCAAATCTCGTAGACAGAGATATCTGTCAGGAAGACAGCACTGTGTGCTCAGGGTAATTGCGCTCCTGGAGCTGGAACGAAAACCCAGTGGCTGATTCAAAAAGGGACAAAAATCTCATCTAGAGAAGACCCTGGCAAGGATCTGGATTCAGTGCTAGGCTGTGTCCTTGAGGGTTGCTGAAGAAACCTTCAAAATGCAAAGAGCTGGAGCCTCACAGGGGTTGGCTCGCCATGACCAGCAGACTTTTAAATTGCCTGTTCCTAGAAGCACATGATGCACATCTACAAAGCTCTGCAGGGGGTCCCAGCAAAGGAGTTTTCCTTCCAAGGACCCTCAGCAAGGGGCCATGTAGGGGTACGGAGTGGGGGAAGAGGAGAGGCCTACAGGGTGGGGTCAGGGAGCTCACCACGGACCCACCTTGTACAGCCCCCCTCTGTGTATTTACACATGGAGTTTACATGTAAGGGACAACTTGAGCAAAGAGTTCTGTGCTAACAAAAATTTAGAATAATTCCACACCGCAAATAAATCAATGGCGATCCCCAGGGATAAGAGCCCTGCCTAGGCTAAAAGTTCTAGGACTCAGGCTTTCCATTCAGCCATACAGCTGCCTTGATGACAACAAACTGGAGAGCTAAGTCCCCCAGGGGGGCAAAGTGAAGGTGACATTGGAGGCTGCATCGGTCAAAGTTGAGGCCCACATAGGCGTGGGAAATGGATGTTGGCGTTTTGGTTTCTTTGAGCTGTGTATGTTTGTTTTATCCATTCTTCACCTTTTATTCTAATAGTCTATAATGATGCAGTAGTCCAAATAAGGCCTCCCCCAAAGATGCTTATGCCCGAAGTCCTGGTACTTGTGAATAGGAAAAGGGAATTTGCAGGTGTGATTAAGGGTGCAGACCTTAAGATAGGGAGAAAATTCTGGACTACCTGTGTGGGCCCCATGTATTTGCATCAACCTTTAAAAGCAGAGGACTTCCTCTGGCTGGAGGCAGGAAGGAAGCAGCAGAAGGAGACGCTGCAGAGATTTGGAGGGACTGGCTTGCTGTTGCTGGAGGGGCCCACATGGAAAGCGTGTGCAGGAATGTGAGCAACACTCAGGAGCAAAAGCCAAGCTTATGGACCACAAGGAAGCAGAGATCTCTGTCCTAAAACCCAAGGGTCTAAATTCCAAGCATCGACCTGAATGAGCCTAGAAGCAGATTCATCACAAGAGCCTCCAGAAAGGAAAATAGCCCTGCCAACAACTTCATTTTGGATTGTGAGACTCTAAGCAGAAGATCCAGTTGAGCCATGCTATGCATGGACTTCGATCTTCAGGACTGTGAGGTAGGAAAACTGTGTGGTTTTAGCCTCTACATTTGCAATTATTTCTCACAACAGCAAGAGAAAACTGATCCAGATAATTACACCTTGTTTTTCTTCTTAGGCAAGTAAAATTTCTAGAAAACTTAGTAAGGGAATTCAATAGCTGCTATAGGAAAACTATGAAGAGATCCTATACAATATCCAGGCTGACTCTTGGTATAATAAAAACCAAGGGGTAGAGGCTTCTGGTCAACCAAGATGGTGAAGCAAGACACTTCAGGGTGTGGATCCCCCCAGACTCCTTGAACAACTATCAAAGCCATCTTGCTCAAAACTTTGGAAAACAGTTAAAGGTTGTACTCACTGGGTGAAGGACAAATCAAGTAAACAACTTTAAAAATAGTAGGAGAAGCTTATGGAATCCTTGCTGGCCCCACCTCTGGCCCATTCCCAGTGCAGTGTGTTTGGAGAGAGCCTGTGCTCCCATTGAGGGTCCTTGGAGCTGGTCCAGAGGGAAGAGAGTAACCCATATGCACATCCTGGGGTGCCTGCACAACGGTGCCAATCTATTAGGTATGAAACTGTAAGAATAAACCAAGAAACTCATTTCTGACTTGCCATTCCAGAGCTTGCCCTGTAGTCAGAAGCAGCTTGTGGATAGCTAAAGCAAGGTAAGAAATAATTAAGTTAAAGTGCCCTGGGACAACGGATTAACTGTTTTAAGATACAATAAAGCACCCTGGAAGGGGATTATATTAGTCAGGGTTCTCTAGGAAAACAGAACCAACAGGAGATATCTGTAAATAGTATGAGATTTTATAAAATTCTCTCATGCAACCATGACGATGCACAAGTCCAAATTCCGTAGGGCAGGCTGCAAACCAGGGGCTTGATGAGTTACCAGGAAACAGGAGACATTGGTTGTCTGAAGTCGAGCTGGAAATTCTCTCCCTGAATGCTGAAATCACTTCCTCTTTTAAGTCCTTCAACTGATTGGATAAGATAAGATGTCCCTCATTGCTGACGGCAATCTCCTTGGTTGATTGTAGATGTAATCATTGATGATTAAAGTCCTTGAGATATCCTTGTATTACAGTTAGCCCAGTGCTTGCTTGACCAAACAACTGGGCACCATTACCTGGCCAAGTTGACACATGAGCCTAACCATCACAGGGATGAAGTCTATTTCACAAGAAATAGAAAGGGCATTAAAATTCCTGTAAATGGGAAAATTCCTAAGGCCACAAACAAGAACAATCCAGGACAAGATGGAGGCTCAGAAAAGACAGAGAAGGCCCTGCACTTCGCACCTACCTAGCTGATCTCTTTGATGTGAAGACTAAACTCTGAAGGAGAGCACCAGCCAACACAGAGCAAATTTGCAAAGAATGTGAAAGGTGGTTTTTGCATTGATTTGTTTGTTTTTATTAGCTCCTGACTCTCACAGAAAATCTGTCATATCACCAGATGGATACAAGCCTAAGGAATAGCCAGCTCAGATTCTAAATCCCAGAGTTAACACTTTAAAACATTAAAGTATACAGTGTGCAACAAAAGACTACAAGACAAAGAAATAAGAAATGGAGTCCAATCCAAAGGAACAAGATAAATAAAGGAAAGCACTGAGAAAGAACTAAAGGATATCATGAAAACAATGAATGAACAACATAAGAATCTCAATAAAAAGGTAGACATTGTAAAAAGGGACCAAACAGAAATGCTGGAGTTGAAGACCACAATAACTGAAATGAGAATTCCCTGGAGGGTTTCAACAGCAGATAGAAGCTGGCAGAAGAAAGAACCAGTGATCTCAACAGTGAAACGATTGAAATGATTCAGGCTGAGGAGTAGAAAGAAAAAAGAATGAAGAAAAGTGAACAGAGCCCAGGAGACCTGTGGGACACCATCAAGTGCACCAATATACACAAAGGGAGTCACAGAAGCGAAGAAAGAGTCAATGGCAAAAACCCTCCCAAATTCAATGAAAGACATGAAGATGCACGTTCAAGAAGCCCAACAAACCATAAAAGGAAGACTTTGAATTGAACCATGCATAGATAGATATACAGCAGTCAAACTGCCAACTGCCAAGAACAAGGAAAGAGTCCTTAAAGTTGCAAGGGAAAGCCAATGTGCTAAGTACAAGAGAGTCCCAATAAGACAAAATGTCAATTTCTCACCAGAAAACATGGAGGCAAAAAGGCAGTGAGATTAAATATTTAAAATGATTAAAGAAACTATTTGCCCATGAAGAATTTTATATCCAGTGAGACTGTCTTTCAAAAAATGAGGGAAAGATAAAAACATTACCAGACAAAGAAGGTTGCTATATGCTGATAAAGGGGTCAATTCAAAAGGAAGCCATAACAATTAAAAATATATATGAACCTAATAGCAGAGCCCCAAAATATATGAAGCAAATATAGACAAATATAGACATATTTGAAGGGAGAAATAGACAGTTCTACATTAATAGAATACTTCAATGCACCATTCTCAATAATGGATAGAATATCTAGACAAGAGATCAATAAGAAAATAGAAGACTTGTGTAATACTATAAACCAAGTAGATCTAGCAGAAATATACACTTCACTCACCAGCAGCAGAATAGACTTTCTTCTCTAGCGCACATGGACCATTCTCCAGGATAGAACATAAGGCAGGTCACAAAACAAGTCTCAATAAATTCTAAAATATTGATATCATACAACGTATCACCTCATACCACAATGGAATGAAGCCAGAAATCAATAACAGAGGTAGAACTGGAAAATTCACAAATATGTGAAAATTAAATAGTATAGTTTTAAGCAACAAATGGGTCAAAAAGAAACCACAAGGGAAATTAGGAAATATATTGAAGAAAATGAAAACACAATATACCAAAATTGTGGGAAGCATCAAAAGCAGTGCTGAGTTCTAAATGCTTACTTCAGAAAAGAGAAAGCTCTGAAGACAGAGATCTAACCTTATAAGCAGAGGATCTAGAAATAGAAGAGTAAACTAAATCCAAAGCAAGCAGAAGGAAGGAAATGACAGCTTAGAGTAGAGATAAATGAAATAGAGAATAACGACCAATAGAAAGATTTAACAAAACCAAAAGTTGGTTCTTTGAAAAGATAAATAAAATTGACAAACTTTTAGCTAGACTGACTAAGAAAGAGAGGATGCAAATAACTAAAATAAGAGATGAAAGTGAGAACAACGCTACTGACCCAATGGAAATAAAACAAATTATAAAGGATACTATGAACAACTCTGCACCAACAAATTAGGAAACCTACATGAAATGGGCAAGTTCTTAGAAACACTCAAACTATCTTTGTCTCAAGAAGAAATAGAAGATCTCGACAGACCAATATATAGTAAAGAGGTTGAATCTATCATCAAAAACCTCCCAAAAAAGAAAAGCTAGGACCAGATGGCTTCACAGATGAATTGTACCAAGAAAAATTAACACTATCCTGATCAAAGGAGGAGTAGGGAACACTCCTTAACTCATTCTATCAAGTCAATCTCACCCTAATTCCAAAGCCAGAAAAAGATAACACAAAAAAAGAAAATTACAGACTTAATGTCTCTTTTGACTACAGATGCAAAAAATCCTCAACAAAATACTAGCAAATCAATTCCAAAACACATTAAAAGAAGTCTTCACTATGATCAAGTGATTTTTATCCCAGATCTGCAAGCATGGTTCAAAATAAGAAAATCAATTATGTAATACACCACATTAATAGAACAAAGGGGGAAAAAACATACAGTCACCTCTATTGATGAAGAAAATGCATCTGACAAATCTAGCACCCCTTCTTGATAAAAACACTCAGAAAATTAAGGATATAAAGAAACTCCTCAACATAATAAAGGGCATACATGAAAAGTCCACAACTAACATCATAATCAATGGTGAAAGAATGAACTCTTTCCCTCTATGATCAAGAACAAGACAAGGATGCCCACTGTCACCACTGTTATTCAACAGTGTATTGGAAATTTCTAGATATAACAATTAAGGAACAAAAAGAAATAAAAGACATCTGTTTTACTTTGCAGGAATGGATTCACTTTAAGAACAGGATTTTCTGTGATCCACCCAGCTTCAAACTGTTACAGCATACAAATTGGAAAAGAAGAAGGAAAACATTCCTTATTTGCAGATGACATAATCTGAAAAATCTTGAAAAATCCACAATAGAGCTACTAGAGCTGATAAATTCAGTAAAGATCAGCATGCAAAAATCAGTAATATTTCTATATACTAGTAATGAACATATGAAAAAATTACAAAAAAAAATTTCATTTACAATAACAACAAAAAGAGACAAATATCTGGCATGAATTTACCCAGATATAAAGGATCCATACAGAGAAAATACATTATTAAAAGAAATCCCAAGTAAATGAAAGGATGTTCATACTCATGAATTGGAAGACTAAATATTGTTAAGATGTCAATTCTACCCGAAGCTATTTACAGATTCAATGCAATCCCAGTAATAAATTCAACAGTCTTCTTTAAAGAAATGGAAAAGCCAGTCATCAAATTTATATGGCAGAGTGAGGGGCCCCAACGAGCAAAAGCCATCATGAAAAAAAATGAAGTTAGACTACTCACACTTCCCAGTTGCTGTTTTTTTTTAAGATTTTTTTTTTCTCCCCTCCTCATTGTTTCATTGCTTGCACTTGTTGCCTTCTTGTCTTTTTTTTTTTTTTTTTTTAGGAGGCACCGAACCAAACCTGGGGCTTCCCATGTGGGAGGGAGGCACCTAATTGCTTGAGCCACTTCGCTCCCCACTTCCCAGTTTTAAAACTTATTTAAAGCTACAGTAATTGTAGCAACATGGTACTGGCACAAAGACAGACATACAGAACAGTGGGATTGAATTGAGAGTTCAGAATAAATGCCCACATCGAAGGCCAATTGATTTTTGCCAAGAATAGCAAATCTATTCTATAGGGAAAGAATTGTCTCCTTAACAAATTGTGCTGGGGAAACTGCGTATATAGAAATATGCAAAAGAATGAAGGTGGAACCCTACCTCACACCTTAAAAAAAGGGACTCAAATGTGACAGGCAGAGATGCCAGCCGAGGAGCCCCAAGGAGTGAGGCAAGCCAGTACCCTTGACTTGGGGCTTTTAGCCTCCAAAACCATGAGCCAATAAAGTAGTGCTGTTTAAGCCCACCAGTGTGTGATAGTCGTCGTAGCAGCCCTGACAAACCAAGGCAGAGGATGTTCAGAATTGGAAGGCACACTTTTTTCCCATGGCCATGGCCATCAAGCCCTTGGTTAAAACCTCTGAATAGATGAGGAAATCTTAGAGGAAATGTCATGGTTTCAACTGGACAGAATGTCTTGGGTGTTCCTTTTACCAAATCCAGATAGGACCAATCAAAGGGAGAGATAGAGACTCACAGAGAAGACCGGCATGGGGGCAAACTAGCATAGACAGAGAGGGGATCTAAAACAGACACTGAGGAAATACCTTTGAGTCTGGTAACTGGCTCACGGAGCTGATATTTTAAGATAGAGTCCTTCCAAAGAAATCATGTGCTTGTGCTAAATGTGTCTTTTTATACATGCAATTCACTTGTGCTCAGGGAATGCTAGTTTTAGTGTATACTAACTCCAAAAACGTATCCATTGCTTATAAATATTCAGAACTTTGCTCAAATTCCTTTTGGAAACATCTTAGAAAACACATTCTTTTTAAATCTCAAAAATAGTCAATCTCATTATTTATAAACACATCATATTTTATGACAACAAAATAACTAGATTTTGCATTTTAATTCTCTTCACGTGCCAGGTATTAAAAAACATTGGGTTGCTTCTTCATATTATATCTGCCTTCACCTAAAGAATATGTACTGTCACTGGCATACATAAAACAGTAATGAATTCTAGATTCTGAGGATTCTGAATCTTGAGTGCCTTGAGTTAAAATGGGCCTCCACCTAGAAATGTTATCTTTGAGAGAGAATATCAGTTTAAAAGTGTAGTTCTACTCTCATCATTATAAAAACAACCACCTTCTTACTTGCCTTGTATAACTCACTTATTCCCGGTATTGTACCTGCAGTGTTGACACCCTCTGGCCGTCTGATGAGCCTGGAACTGGGCCACTTCCTTCCTCGCCCACCCTACCTGTGGCGAAGTCAGACAGCCAGCATCACCCACCATCACCATCTGCGATGTGGCATGACCAGCCAGATATGCTGATGGGAAGGCTTCAGAAACCCAAAGGTGCTTTTGATTCTGTGCCATTATTGAGTTGATGATTGGCATTCTTTGTCAGAGACAAAGCTCTGTAATAACCTGAAGAAGGAAAAGTCATTCATTTATTCAACTGATAGCTCTGAACGCTGCCAAATGCTCCCTCCTAGAAATTATGCATGCCAGGGTAAACTACTCTGTGATCAGTCTGAAAACTATTCATGTTCTGATCGATACCAAAGACGATCTGTATGCTTCTTGTTAAATTTCTACAAAACGGAAGCGGTTCTGTTTCTATCTGTTATCTCAAGATGGATCATTTTGACTGGTTGAGTTCATTCAGGCAACCATTCAATTATGTGCTTCCTAGATGGTGATTTGCATGACTCAAGTTGAAAATACAGAACAGAGTGAAGTTCTAACAAGGTGATTGCCTGATCTGTGTTCTCTTGCAGAAGTATAGCTGTATTAGCTTCAGTGCCTCTATTTTTGTTTTGTCTTAAGCTCAATCCTTAAATAATGATAAACTGTGAGCAAGAGTAATTGGCACGAGCTGAGCAATCCCACAGTATTTGCAGCCAAAATAAATCCAGACAAAGAAATTAAAGTCTGCCCATTTGAAATGCTTCGTGTTGCACAAAGCCTGGTGGTGTGTATAAATTAGAGAACCCAAAGCCAATGGATCCCTCAGCCGACTCAACATCACAAAAATCACCAAAAGCCAAAATATGAATTAGATGAATGCCAAGGAACATAGCTCATGTTTCCTGATATTCTCTGGATGGCAGCACAAGGAGATCAAAGAAGAGTCTTTAGAAATGAAAGTGAGCTTAATGTGGAAGTTGGCAAACAGACTTTGTGTAAAAGTTGATGAATGAGATAATTCTTCTGCAAGCAACTTTATTACCTGTTTGTTTTTCATTCATCTCCCATGGACAGAAGCATATGTGGGGAAACTTTTACATCATTCCTGCTTTGAGACTAAATAATAACTGGATCTTACTCCATCCAGCTGAGGCAGAAACATGGCGCTAAAGCAGGCATGTGGTCCAGCGACGGCTCCTGAACACCCCTCAGCCTTCCACTTTCCAGCAGTCTGGGGCAAATACAAGAAACAACAGCAAGGTCTGTACATGAGTTTCAAATTGCCAGCCAATCATGCTTGGGAAGAATTATTGGTTATACTGAGTCGTATATAGTCTTCTACAGTTTGGGGATTAAAATACCCTTTCTTTTATTAAATGATAATAATGATAGGAGTAAATGTGATTTGTTTTTTGCTTATTTTTAAATTTTTTTTGAAATAAAAGTTGGCAACATTTCATCCAGGTTCCAATAGTATTTTTTAATTACTAGTTCATGAAATTTAAAAGGTCCAAATACAGAAAACAAGCTGAACTGTGGTATAAGAGCTTTGGGTATAGTGGGTGGGTAGAGAAGCAGGCAGAGGGACCGTGACACAGAGGAAACCCCAGAGACGGGCTTTGACCACAGAATGGGGGCTGCTTGCTCTCGTGGCTTCAGTCGGACTCTGTGGCCTGGACCGGCTGCCCTGGCCATTCACACCTGGACCTCGTGTGCATCTGTCCTTTGTTCAAGATGCAGTAACGAAGCCCTTTGTTGGGTAGAAGCCATGGATGGAGGCAGGCTGTGGAACGGGAGCAGATTTTGACACATTGCTTCAAAGCGAGGATAAGCAGCCCTCCTAATTTTTGGAGAAATCAAGGGCATTGATTTATAGGCCCAGTGTTTCAGGTATTGCAGAGTAGACAGGTAGTCGTGCAGCCTTGGCCATGTCCTGCCAAAGACACACAAATATGCTGGACCTAGTGGAAACCAAACCAGGAATGTCAGCAGCTACTTTGGAAATTCCACAAACTCCACCCCTAAAGTGGTGATCTCCCTCCATGCACACACACAATGTGGCAACGAATTGAGACACGCAGGTGATAATTCATTTGCAAACAATTTGATCAGTTACAGCACCAGGGCAGGCAGACACAAAGCAAAACGCATTGAGATCAGCAACTTGCAGACACTGCGGAGCAGCCAGTTTGCAGTTTGCTCAGCAATTCTTTGCTTGTTTAGGGGTTTGTCGTGCCACATGCAATAGCAAGCAGTACCAGACAGCCGAGCTCACCAAGCTGTAGCAACACAACGTACCATCTTCTCTTCTATCGTAATATCATTTAGACACATGCAAATTCTCTCTACATGCTGATGCCAGGGGATGCAATTTTAAAAACATATGAAGGGTCAATCAAAGAGGCAAAACAAAACAAACTTGGAAGCTTGGACTCACATGTTTTTCAGCCAGGTCCCACCCTCAAAGTCATCTTGGTCACCCAGGGAAGAAGGAAGCCGCTGAGCCTGGCACAGCTGAGGACACTGAATCTTTAGCACAGATGTGGGGACCCCCCTCCTCTGGAATTTGCTTAAGGACCACCAAGTAAAGACACCCCACCCCCACTCCTAACCCCCACCCATCACAGAAGGGGGGGGAGCGAAGAAGGAGTGTGGGGTGTGGTCCCAGCACTGAGAGGTTGCCTCTTCAGCAGGAAGCCCCTTTTCCCGCTCGTAGGGAAGTGGAGTGTTCTTCATCCTTCACCAGGATGCTACTTAGGAGAAGTTCTGGTGGAGTTTACGGCTGTGTCAGCGTCGAGAACAGACGTCGTTCTTGATTATGTCTCCCTTTGCTAGTTATCTCCTGGACACTTCAATCATATGACCACAGTTTTCCTTTTTTTTTTTTCTTTTTTTTTCAAATTAAGGACACGAAAACAGAAAACGAAGTGTGTATGAAGTTTATATACATCCAGGATGTGCTTTCTCAGCACGAATTTTTCTTTTTTTCTTCAACCCCACCCTTCAGTGATGTTAAATTTTTGTTGTTTTATGTAGCTGGAAAGCTTTCAACTCTTTCAGAATAAGATGGAGCATAATCTTTTATTTTGCAAATTTGATTTAGAAATCTTGGAGCTTAGAAATGTCCACCTGCAAGGAGAAATATTTCATCTTAAAGTAACTATTTTTCTTATTACAAAAATACTATGTGTTTATTAAATAATAATCAGAAAATACAGAATGCAATGAAGAAGAAAGTGAAAAATCATCTGCTCAATGAGCTTGGACACTTTGAATTCACGTAGGTTTTGCTGGCCTTCCTCCAGGGAATCCTCGGCACCAGACTTCGGAGAAGCACACCTGGCCTCCACAGCCACTCACCTGGACATGGCCAATTTCAATGTTTGTCCCTTTAAAGCACAGACTTCTTACTGCAGTTTATGTTTTATATATATATATATTGTGGTTGTGAGTAGTTTGTTCTTGAATTTTGTCTACTTTCCTATTAGGAGTTTTTCCTTGGTTTGTAGAGCTATTTTCCTCAACATAAATGTACTTTTCCCATTTTACCATTGCTTTGAACTTTATTTTTGTTATTTGCCCTAATTAACTTTGAATTTTCATCTATCTAATTTTCAATCCATTTCAGAATAATTCAGATTTATACTTAAGTCCTTCCCAAAACCAAACCAATGTCACCAAAAGTCCACTTAATTTTCTTATAGAACCTCTATGGTTTTATATTTTTATATTTCTTTATATTTGAATAATTTATCCACCTTAATTTTTGTGTGTAAAATGTATTTTGTCACATCCTGAAGGACATTGCAATGACAGATACAGGCCGTTTTATATCATCACACAACATGTAGAATTGTGTGGGAGAGAGTGTAGACTACAGTGTGAACTATGGTCCATGCTCAGTGGCAAAGCCCCAGGATGCGTTTATCAATTGCAATGAATGTGCCACACCAATGAAGGATGTTTATGTGGGAGGGTGTGGGAGGTGTGGGGAGTGGGGAATATGGGAATCCCTATTTTTTTTTTTTTGTAACATTTATGTAATCTAAGTATCTTTTAAAAATTAAAAAAAAAATACTAAAAATGTATTTTGTCAGATGAATTTTCCTGAAAGCTATATTTTCACATAAGTTTCTTTTTTTCTAATGTCTAGCCCATAGTCACATCACTTAGTAAATATTCCACCATTTTCTCACCAACATAAATGCTGCCATTGGAAATTGCTAGATGCCACAGTGTGCATCCATCTGCATTTTGACTCAAAATTGAGTCTGTTAATTGTTCTGCCTTTTCCTACACAAGTACTAAACCATTTTAATTATTTACTGCAGCTTTTTTGTATAGTAATATGAAAAACTCTCAAAAAGAGTTTTTTAAAATAAATCTTCTATTGGTAAAAATACATAATGACAGGTAAAATTCACACTAGAGCCAGTAATAGAAAAGTTAATGCAAAACATTTGTACCAACAAGTTGGCAGAAGACATAGAAGCTGGGATTATCAGACATGAGACACAAAGGGGGAGAGCTCACTAGAACTAATGAACAGAATTCAACTTTCAAAGCAAGCCGGGGGTCGGCTTTAGCAAGCTGGGGTCCTGCGATGGACAATGGCACACATGTGGGTTCAGTAAACCGGCTCCTCCTGTGCTGGGTTAGCAAACCCCCTTATGAAAGAGATCGAGGGGTTCTGGTCACCACGGGGCACAGTGGTCAATAGGTCAGGTGTAGGTGGCACTGACAACATTAGAGGACCCCAGCAGAGCATGCCTGGTGTACCCCACTCCATCCAGAGCCCTCCCCCCCCCCCCCCCCCATGTGACATCTTCACTCTCTTCTTCCCCAGTCAATCGACGGCAGATTAAGACCAGGGCATCAGCTCTGTCCAGGAGAGCCCTTGTGAGGGACTCAATAAATATTTTTGAAAGTAATAATGAGTGTCTCAAGCTAGAACTCTCCTACAAGTGCTTGTGATTTACCAACTGCTCTGCCAATGCTGTGCTTTAAGAAAATAACCCTTTTACCAGGCAAAGCTATTATAACTAACAAGCAGAACTTGAACCACATCTATCTGCCCTGTGAAAAGTTCTTCCTAAGAAGACTTGCATCTTTCCTTGCACAAAGCTGAATAGAGAAGTTCTTTACATTTCATGAAGGCAGAATGCAGAAAGTTTATTAGTCCAGAAGTTAGTTATCTCAAAAGTTAATTTTGTTGACAGTACAAGATGCTCAAGTTGATAATGAAACATAGAAGACACTAGAGAAAAAAGGAAAGCAGTAAGAATGTAAATCTGAAAATATCTCTGGATCTTTCTGCAGAAAATAAAAGAGACTAAAGCAATTTCTCCCTTCAATTTGGAAAAACTGATTCAGTTTGGAAAACAAGAAAAGGGTAAAAAGAAAAAGAAGAGAAAAAAAGAGGAGGGAGAAAGAATGGAGAAGGAGGAAAGAGGAGAAAGAGGACAAGAAACAGAGAAAAGGAAGAGCATGGGCTCTTGGAAATGTCAGAAAAAGGATCATTTACCATGGAAACACCAACTGAAGCTTTTGAACTGCCTTACAGAGAACGTATATGTAGACCAGCCCCAGGCTCCATGTCCAGGAGCCTCCACCCTGCCGCGAGGACCTGCCTCGACTCCCAGCAGTGCTTCTCCTCCATGGATAGATAACAGCAACCCGTTATCTGGGCACTCGAGGCTCTCAACGTCTTCCTCAAGGCAGTGTTTGGAGAAGGGGGTCATAATCCCACCTTGAGTTGAAGCTGAGACTGCACTTTCACATAGAATCAGTATTAGGGTAGTTAGCTGCACCGGAAAAAAATCTGTCTTAGCTTTTTGTTGGGCTGTCCTGGGATCTAACCACAATATTTTGTTGCTTTTTTGGCAAAATTGCATTCCAACTCCCAAATCCCTAACTCACACCAATGAACCTTTGGGATTCAACCTATACTTAAGCTGAAGATGGCTCCTACTTGCCATGGCTAAACTTGCCCTCTCCTGAGTTGACAACATCAGTGGCTATAAAAGACTTTGGTGGCTGTCAAATTAATTCCAAGTATTTCCTACAAAAACACTGGAACTTTGAGAGAAGAGTTTCGCGTCCTCTCAGGCTGAATCTCTTCCCACATCTGCCAGGTAAGTGAGGTGTACAGGTGTGAAGGTGGTTCACCCAAGTCAAAGCCACAGAATGGTCTTGGGGGAACAGTTTAAGAGGTCCGAGTGCCGCTTCCCTGCAGGAGTGCCGCGGTGTCAGCCGTGCTAACACTCCGCTCTGCTACTGCTCAACGATTTCAGGTGACTGATAAAAGGAACGCCATGGCTTGCTTACTTGTCTAGACACCGTTTGGAAAGTGTCAGGTATACTGTCATGTTTACTTGCTACCAAAATATTTGTCTGTCAAAATAGTTCCAGATAAAAGAAAGGCACGCAGGGAATGGATTAATTAGTATTTAATTGCTATAACTTGCAATTAATCCACTAATATTAGGAATGGAAG
The DNA here is from genome assembly GCA_026826555.1 of Tolypeutes matacus. Taxonomy (NCBI): domain Eukaryota; kingdom Metazoa; phylum Chordata; class Mammalia; order Cingulata; family Chlamyphoridae; genus Tolypeutes; species Tolypeutes matacus. The sequence continues at coordinate 5,458,491 of JAKSZT010054014.1, read as the reverse complement.
CTTGTAACAAATTAGTGATGAACAAAAGAGCCCTGCCAGGAATGAAGGATCCTTTGGCAAACCCTTAGCCCAAGAAAGCTTTAACCTGCAGCTTGGGATCAAGCGAGCCCTTAAGATCGTCAAGGTGCTTGCATGGGTTGAAGCTCAGTCTCTCTGTCTAACCTCAGACGTCGTTTTAGGGGGTTCTGGTGAGCTCAGCACTAACGGTGGTGACTCACTCAGAGGAGATGGGCACACCTTGGCAGGAGTGGGTGCCTGCGATGGAGAGCACATCTGAAAATAATCGGTTTGCCGGGCAGTGGAGGGAGGAAGCATTTAGTGGGGCTTGCTCCAAAGAACACAGAACCCCAACCAGCAGTGCCGCCAGCACACCCCAAAGCTCAGGCTCAGACAGGGCTCCTCGGCCCTAAGACAGCGTCCTTCTGGGCTTGAGCTCGGGAAGGATGCTGGTTCCACCGCCTTGCCCAGCGTTCTGTGACCGCGACCCCTCAGAAAGCCCACGAGATGCGCACGTGCCCTGCCCAGGGGCCCTCATGGGACCCGACCAGGTGTCACCATAAACCCAGCAGGGGCTCCCGCTTCCCACCCGGGCCCAAGACGGAGCGTCCCTCTGCCCCCGCGCGGAGGGACACCAGCTGCTAATTAGGAGTCGAGAACCCCACACACGCTGCGGCTCCACTGGCAGCCCAGGGCCTTCCACCCACCGACAGCTCTTTAAAGGACTTTGCGAATTGTTTGCTGTCAGCAAAACAAGTGTGCGTCCTGCAATCCCACAGACAACAAAGGCCGGCAGCGGCATTGCAGGCAGGTGACATCACCCAGGTAAAATTGTACTGACAAGCTTTTAATTAAAGTTTTCCCACACATCTTTCCGTGGGTCCCTGGAGCTATTATTCATTCTGTGCCGACTGCCAGCCAATTGTGAGTTGGGAGAGAAGTGTTTTATTTTCAAAGCTGCTGCTGACAGCTAGAGAACACTTTGTTATACAATCTGTTTACGTTTTTTCACACACACGCACACACACAGCCTTGCTGAAGGGGAAATGGCTGTGCAGGGTGTTTAGCATGCACGGCAGTAATTAAATACATCTGGTGCTGAAATAACTGCAGGAGGGGGCGGGGGCGGCCAGCTCCCTTCTAAACAGGCCCCCCCACCTTGACGACGCCCCTCCCCAAGCGTGTCGAGGAGAGCTGGTCCAGGAAGAACAGGTTCCAACAGATGCACAGCACCCACGGCTGGAGCACGGAGTCCCTCTGGGAAAGGGGGAGCCGTCACCCAGGAAAATGCCCACTGTGGAAGCAGCAGGGCGTGCACTGTTTAGAGTGATGAGAAGTTCGAAGCCGGCTTTTGTTAGCACAGAAGACGCTGCCCCACATCTCCATCCCTAAGGAAGGGTCCCAGCACTCAGGGATGGGACGATCTAGGGGGAAGGAAGGAGGGGGCCTCTGCCCAGGAGGGGCTCTGACATCTCTGCCCCAGGTGCTGGCACCTCCTGCGGGCCTGTGGGTGCTTCTGAGCTGGCCCCCATGCTGCCCGTGCCCTACTGGAGCTGCGATTCCCACGTGGCTCACCTCCCAGGCCTGTTCCCCTAGTTAAAATGCATTTGAAAGCACCTGGCCCAGCCTGACTCGCGCCCTGAGTGCTTAACCGTGAGCTCACAACAGGTCCCCCCAGTCCTGGGAAGAATGGCCGGGGACCCAGTCAACCTGTAAAGGGACCACAAAGCCATAGAGCCCCTTTGGCCCCTCCCCCCACTCCTCTCGCGGCTCCACACTGTGTCGCACAGTAGACGCAAAACCTCAGGCCAAGCACGAGTGTGGCCCACGACGTCCTCCAAAGGATGGTACACTCGGGGGCCTGCTTCTAGGAAGTTCCAGAAAGACGTGCAAGAGATTCCCATCCAGATAAAGCAAGCCATCCCTCTTGGCGCCCCTGGGCACAGGCACACAGATATGCAGCCAGCTGGACCAGACGGCACCGTTCCCAGCACAGACGCTCTGGAGACTAGGGGGTGCACGCAGCAGCCCCCTGGAGGCTGGCCGGGCGCCTCTGGTGGTCACCCCTTGTCTTTGCAGCCTTTTGCACCCCAGGCTCACAGGCTGCATGCACTGTTTCCTGTTTCTTGCATTCTTTGACCACAAACACTCGGATGGGCTCATGAATTTCGATCTCTGTGGCTGTTCCCCAGACCCAATCCAACACATTCCGGCGAGACCCGGCTGTTTGGGGGAACAAGTGGAGCATGCCGGGGGTCGTGTGGCCACATCCCAGCCCCAACCCTCATTCTCTGCCCTCCTCCACCTCCCTCTGCCCCAGCTCTGCCTGCCCTGTCTTCCTCCCACTAAACCTGGAATCTCGGCAAGTATATGCCAAAGAGCCCCTGCAACATGCAGGTCACGGCAGGAAACGGAAACTGGGCTAACAACCACCCCTCTAAGGCACCCGGGAACCCCACGTGTCGTTTCAGCCACTGCACACCTGGAACAGGTGTCTTTGCAGGAGGCCAGGCAATGCTGGGACAAGGCAGGTGACCAAGATGGGATCTCCGCCATGGGATGGCTTCTCCCACTCAGCCTGGACTCAACCTGGGATGAAGACACGGCCAACGCCAGCGATTTGACCACAGCCATCTAAAAAGTGCTTGCCGTTCTCCTCCAGGGCAGAAAGAGGCACACTGGGTGCCGCATCTCAGCGGCGAGGCCAGAGCGGTCTGCTCCACAAGACATGGCCTCAACAACAGACGGGAAGCACCACAGTAAAATGTCTGCAGAGACGCCAGCCAACCCTGGGAGCCCGGAAAGGCTTCCCAGGAGAATGGTGTTTTCCTGAGACTGGAAGCCTGCATTGGAACTACTCACACAAAGGGAAGGCCAAGAGGGCGTCACGCAAGGGAACAGAGTCACCAAGGCAAAGGAGAAATGGTGCATTTGGGGAAGTGGGCAGAGCTCTATGTTTGGGGCTTGCAGTCTGTCAGGGGAGCAAGGGAAGGAGGTGGTGGGAGATTATAAGACTGGACATCTGGGCAGGGCCCTGGGACACACAGAGGCCCCTGGTGTTTATCTTAGAAGCAACCAGAGCCCCTGTAAAGTTGTAAGCAAGAAAGTATGCTATCTTTCTTGCAATTAGAGAGAACTTTCTGGCTGCCAAGTGCGCAGGGGATGAGTGGGGACCAACAGGGCAGGCAGGGAGTACTTGGGAGGACTTTGCAGTCATCCAGTAGAGGGAGAGGTCAGCCAAGACAGATGGGCTTGAGGGAGGAGGGAGGGAGGATGGCCATGGGGAGCAGAGACACCTCTGTGTGAGCTGCCCTGCGATGACTGGGGAGTCAAATGTTTGGTGAACACATGTGTAAACACATGAATGCATGCATGGATGGACGGATGGATGTCATTAATGAATGAAGGAAAATTTTATTCCCAGCTATCTGGCAGTTTCATTATTTGGAATTGGTTCAGTTAATCTGATTTGGCATGATGCATGCAACAATTTTAGGAATACAGTCGTAAAGTCCTTTGATGTGGGGTCTGTGTCCCCTCCCCTTAAACCTTGGCATGCTTGTGACTGATTCGACCCATACAGTATCACAGAGATTCATTCTATGACATCTGACGCCAGCTCGAGGCAGGCAATGTAACTTCCCCTCGCTGTTTTGAACATGGGGCTGGAGCCTGGAGTCTGAGAGGCTGTCAGGTTTAAGGAACCCAGCCACATGTAAACATCTGGTCAACCATCCAAACCGAGCTCGGCGTTTTGTCATCCCAGTTCAAGCATCAGACAGTTTGTTAATTTTTTTTCAAATGACTTTGTCCTCCAACCTTTAGGTCACCCCCCAGCTTTCATGTACTCCACCAAAGCCTCGGGAATGGTATATCAGAAACATACCGTCTCCCGTATGCCCTGTTTGAATATCTGATGCCCTGAAAACAGGAGCCAAATAAAGCAGCTGTTTGTGCCACCAAGTTTTGGGGTGACTTGTTAAGCATCAATAGTAAGTAGAACAGAATTTGGTACCTGAAAAGCAATGCTGTTATAACAAAAATCTATGCTATGCTGTAGCAGTTTGGCATTATTTAAGAATTCCAAAAATAGATATTGGATTATGTTTGTAAACTAGTTTGTCTTTCTGGGCATATTAGATTATATTGGATTCAGAGGTTTCATTTTTACTTGATTAAATAATGATTAAGGTTTTGATTGGGCCATGTCAGTAGGATGTTGGGTCTCTGCCCCCTTAGTGGGTGGGAACTCATGGATTTGGATAAGGAGATTTTTAGGCAGAATGTTGAAAGTTTCAAATGAACTGTTTTCTTTTAGCTGCATAGCATAAGGATAAAAGGATGAGTTACAGAAAGAATTATTCTGTTTTCAAGCAGAATTTAGAAGAATTATGAAAAAGCCAAACTTGCTAGCTTTGAAAATAAAACTATTTCATATTTTCAGTCTCTCCCAGAGGAAGATTTTTAAGTCAGTGCTTCATAGACTCTAAAACTAGCAAAAAGTCTTCTACGATTCTTCAGATGTTGCCTAACAGATGCTGTTTCCTCCACAGCCTCAAAGGGAGCCCAAGTTAGAAATGAATTATCTTGAAGAGGTTGGTGGGTGTGGCTTTTGACTAATGGGATGACTTTTAAATCAACACAAAGGAAACCCACAGTGTTTTTAAAGAAATGAAATAAACCTGGATTTAAGGGGTAGAAACAGTACAAAATGAAAAGAGCCATTTTGGACCTATGATATCCAAGGGCAGGAAATAGTTTAAGAAGGCTGTTCTGCTACAAACACAGACCATTTCTTACAGAAATGGATGGATGACTCAGAGAGGAAAACCAAAAGCCCACAAAGAATAATCCAGTGAGTATGACTAAGCCTTAGTCAAGGAGCTGGATACATGTGGCCGTCTGGATTTCAGAATTGCTATGGACCAGTGCTCATGTGTGCTTTTGTTTTACCCTCTAAGAATGGAAGTATCTATATCAGTCAAGATAAACTTGCCCTATCATTGCAGGTTTGGTGTGGGGTAGGGAAGGAAGAAGACAAACAGTTTTTTGTTGTTCATAGTTCTTCAGATTGAGAGTCACTGCACTCAAGGAACTCTATGTAAGAAATCTCTTCCACACACAGACCAGAGCCTGATGCCAGAAAGGAAAGATATTTTTTGAGGCTCGTCTTGAGATAGGGTCAGTGTATTTTGCACACAGGAAGAATGTAAACAATGTGTTGCCAGAGGGAAGAATGTAAAATTGTGTGTGTGTGTGTGTTAAAGAAAAATGGTCACAAAATTCTTTTAAATTCCTCCTGTCAAGATATGGGGTCTATGACTCCTCTCCTTAAATTTGTGAGGGCTGTAGATTGTTTTAACCAATAAAATACAGCAGAAGGGATGCTTGTGATTTCTGAGGCTAGACCAAAAACTAAGCCAGCTTCTCCCCAGCGCACTGGGAGACTCACTCTGGAGCCCCATGTCATCTCGTAAGGAGCCTGCTACCCTGGGCCACCGTGCTGTGAGGGCCCAAGCAGCCTGGAGAACTCACTGGCCTGGTCTACATTCCCAGATGTGCTCAGCATCTGAGCCATCTCCACCCACCTATGAGATGTGTGAGTACAGGAGCCTCCAAGAGATCTGCTCCCCACACTGTGAGCTACCCCCAGCCTTCAAGTCTTCCCAGCTGAAGCTCCACACATGGCAGAGCAGAGGCCAGCCCACCCTGCTATGCCTTATCCACAGAATCTGTGAACCTATCAAAATGACTGTTGACACTACTACATTTTAGACTGTTTTGTTATGAGGCAATAGTAACTAAAACAAAGTGTGGAAGGAAGGGCCTTTCCAGATGAGGGCTTTGCTGAAAAAGCTGCACCAACATAAAACTCTGGAGAGCACTGCTTTCAGTACCCAAGGCTGAGACGCCACGTGCCTGCTCCCACCAGAAAGGTCGATCCCACAGTAACAGTGATGAGTGGGTGGATGCCTCTTTTCCAGACATCAAGGAAACACAGCTTTCAGGTACATCCGAGACAGGCAGGGGTTCATATGCAGGCCCACAGACCCGGGCCTCTGAAATGTCACGGGGCTCTGACTTTGAGGCAGGGTCAGAGAAGCAGCTCAGGTCTCATCTTTGACTCTTCCAATGGCTAATGGGTGGGAAACGGTCCTTTATGGAACATCTCCTGGGTGCCAGGCAATGTGCAAGGCAAGCTACTTACAGAAAAATGAGGCCTGCTAATGAGAAGACCAAAGGTGGGTGGGCCCGAGGTTGGGGAAGAAGGAGGGTGGAGTGGGGTGGGAAGGGGGAGGTGGGAGGGAGGCAGCTTCTTTATTTCTTTCTTTTTTTTTTTTTTTTTTTAGATTTATCATTACTTTTATTTATTTATTTATTTATTTTTGCTTATAAAAATGTTATTTATGTATATATATATATTTTTTTAAAGGTGCTTAGGTTACCTAAATATTACACAGAAATTACAGGGATTCCCATGTTCCCCACCTCCCACACCTCCCACTACATTGATGAAAGAAGAAATAGATGAACTCAACAGTCCAATTACAAGTAAAGAGATAGACTCAGTCATCAAAAACCTCCCAACTAAGAAGAGCCCAGGACCAGATGGCTTCTAAGCTTCTTTATTTCAGGAACGAGCTCTGGAGAGACTGAGTTGTTCAGACAATCCCAAAACCGAGTTCAGGGACAACCTCCTTGGCAATCAGGAGATTTTAATGACTGCGCACTGCATAACGGCCCCCAAAAGCTCTCCCTGCCTGAATCCCCATAACCTGTGAATGTCACCTCACATGGGAAAAGCCCTCTGCAGGTGTGCTAGAGTTCAGGATTTGATGGGGGCCACCGTGGACTGCCCGGTGGGTCCTAAGTGCAATTCCAAGTATCCCACAAAGAGGGAGGCAGAAGGAGACGACACAGAGGGGGCATCAGGCACAGAGGCAGAGAAGTGACCACAAGCCAAGCATCATCCGCAAGTGGCAAGGGGGGACCCATCTTGATGTTGGCCCAGTGACACTGATTTCAGAATTCTGGCTCCAGAACTGAGAGCAAATAAATGCACATTGTTTTCAGACAGCAAATCTGTAGAATTTGCTCAGCAGACCCTGGAAGCAAACACAGTGACCCTACCTCAAAAGAGGAGAGCACGCCAGGGACGCCAGCCAGGCCGGGCCTGTGCCGAAGGCCAGTCGGCGAGAGCTGTGGCTTCTTGTTCCGAGGAGCTGGTCGATGCAGGGGCCCGACAGGGAGGGCAGAGCTGGCATGGGAAGTCCAAGGCACCGTGCCCAAATCCAAGGCAAGCACAAGGGCAAACTGCGTGATGGCACCGTGGGGAGGGGACGCCCGAGGGGGAGGGCTGAGGCTGGGGCTGAGAGCCCTGGACTGTGGCTCTTGTCCTGTCCACCCAGCTCCAGACCAATTGACAAAAGGTGCTTCATGGGTCCCTGCTGCCCACCAGACACACAATAACCTGAAAGCACAGCCCGCCCACCAGGGCTTTAGACCAATATCAGGAGGGAAAGTCGCTACTTCCTGTGAATGGACTGAATTCTCTACAACTCCCATCATCCTACAGCACCTCAGTTTCCACTGGTGCTAAACAGATACTAAATAGCAAAGCAAATTGCCTGAATTGGAGATTACAGTGTTCTCTCTCAGGACATCTCTACGGTATCTTGTTTCCTCCCTCCCTCCTTTTCTTGCTTTCTCCCTTCCTCCATCCTTTCCTTCCTCCCTTCTTCCTTTCTTAAGATTCTTAGGAAACTGCAAACTTAGGAGGTTTGCCCTCCGTTTTCAGGTGCAGAGACTTTTCCACTCTCTCCTAGGATCTTGCATGTGCACTAGAATAGCGTCGGATGTTGTTTTTCTTTGTTTTCTTCCTTCTGTTGTAAGGCAACTTCATGGCGTCCAAAGGCCTGATTTTGTGAGATCAACACCAATACGTCTTTTCATCCTCGCAAATGTGTCTGTCTTTCCCCTATTACATTTACCTGATGGTGTGAGCCGAGGACCTGGAATAGGAGTGCTTGCCGCACGGTCCTGTTTGGAGAAAAGCGGCGGCAGGACGAGAGAGGAGTCAGGCTGTCCAGCAGTCGCTGCTAGCAGCTGGGGGAGAGTTGATCTCCGGCAAAAACGCACCAGCCACCTAGGCCGGCATCCCAGAGCCATGGGGAACAGAACAGCTAAAAACAATCAAGGAAAACCTTTCCGTTTACACACGAGGCAAAGTACAAAAAAGGGGGCAAACGCCATTGTGCGAGACCTGTAGCCACTGAGAAGTCCACACACCCTCTGTCTTCGGGACAGAAGAGTCTGGAGCCACAGGTGACGGGAGGACAGTGTCCCCACTGTCCGCGGCCCAGCTATCGGCCCCATCCAGTGCTTCCCGACTCGCCCCAGGGTGGCAGTCGTGCCCACGGACGCAGGCACTGTGGCCCTGCCCCCACGGGAGCCCACTTCCACACCCCTGGACAAACAGCACCTGGACCCTAACCCAGGGCTGTGCCCGGCCACAGCTGGCTAGTCCCTGGGTGTCCAGGGGGACAGGAGGTCGCTCATGGGACTCAGAAGCTTGCGACAACCCTGGCCCATCCACCCTTGCTCAGCAGGATATGCCCCAAAGACAGCTGCCTGCCGAGGGCGCTTCCTGCGGGATGCCCGGAGGCCTTGCCCAGGGAGGGTCTCCACCGATGGTCTCCGGCAGACACAGCCTGTGCTCCTGCTCTCACACAGGGGACTGCTGAGAGGCTTGGTTTTTCACCAGAGGATTTTTATTTTTGTTTCAGCTTCTTTGCTTGCATGTTTTCTGGAGGGAATTGCTCTTTTCCTCCTTTGCTTCTTGGTGAGCACTGGAATGCTGCAAAGCCATGCTCTCGGCAAGCACAGTGTTTCTTATTCAGGACCCCCTTCCCACCGGGCAGGCAGGCTGGCTGAATTCCCAGGCTTTCTGGGTCCCAGGGCTGCTCCCCTAAGCTCATTCACCAGTGTGTGCTGCTGCATGGCACAGAGAATGACTAAGTGGGGAGAAGTGTTGGGAGGATCAGACAGGGGTGCATGGAGAGGGAGAGAAGCGTCCTGGGAACTGAGGAAAGGCCAGATTGCGGCAGCCCTGGGAAGACAGGACCTCTATTTGCTGGGCTCTGGATGTGCCGTGGGCACGTTGGCACAGTGCCTTACCTCCATAGCTTCTCACCAACAGTTCCATGACAATGAGGAAGACAGAAACCAAGGAAGACTGCTTTCCCACTCCCCCAAGTGTGAAACCTCTTCCATCCCTCTTCCGTCCCATGCCAGGAGGGCACACGGGTGCTGGTGGGAGGCTCAGCTTGGACACTTGCCCCTGCATATCCATGTGGCGAGCAGACGTGCTGGAGGCTCTGACAACCAGGAAACCCCTAAACAGGTCATGGAGGGAAAAAGCTCTGCCAATGAATGTGTCAAAATTACATTCCCTGGGTCAGGCTTGTCTTCTGAAATATAAATTGTTATCTTGGGCAGGTCAACTAGAGCTTCTAGAGTCTTCAAAGTCCTGGGTGTTCCTGGCAAATTTGTTTTCTTCTCTGAAGTCATTCTCAAGAGAACTGAAGAATGTTGTAAGGGTTTAATCATTTAATGGTGGACCTAGTTACACAACAAAGGGGTCGGGGCATGGGGGAGTGGAGGCCAAGCATTTGCTGCCGGGTCACGCTACGTCCTTCCAGCCCACGGGTGGGTCTGATGTTTACCCGCCTGACACCAAATTCACCATGATGGTGACTTTCCCAGGTAAATGTGGTGCTTCCTGTGGGACTGGTGTAAGTCAAGCCTCTTTGTAGGAGCTCAAACCCTCACGCACTAGTGCTTTATTAATTCAATGCCCCTGACACCATTAGAGCAAAGCAGGGAGATTTATTTCTATGAATTCCCACTTTAAACAAGAGGAAACCAAAATACAGAGGAGACTGAGGCCAAATCCCCAGCCTTCCAGAGATACCTGGAGGGAAGCCCAGCAAGTTTTCCTCCCAGAAGAAAGCTCTTTATGTTGGCGACTAGAGCTTTTCTGAGCATTGGTTATGAATCTAAGGTGTGTCCGTCGATCTCAAGGGACTTTTACGTAGTTGCAAATTTCAAAAAAAAAAGAACTAAAAAAGAATAAAAATGTGAAAGAGGTACACACATAAGAAATTTATTTTAAAATTCAAAACACTGTGTTTTGAATAGGTGAACTGGACATCCTTCCTCACCTTAGAAAACATGCTGATTGGTTTATCATAAAATAGTTACTAGATTGACAAGATCAACACGCAAGAAGGAAAGCAAGCCTCCTGTTCTCGCTCAGGTCTCGTGTGCTCCCTTTGGGATGCACTTGTCCATGAGAGGGCAAGAGTGCCCCAAAAAGGCTGAACGATGCGGGAGGGTGACTCAGGGCACCCCTCAGGGGCTGGGGGGGTGGCACGTCTCTGATCCCCCTGATGCTAGGTGAGGCAGAGTTTACTGATCTTTTCTCACCCAGGAAAAGGAGAAAGATGCCATGGGGGGAACAGAAGAGCCGCAAGCCAGTGGCAAAGTGGCCAGTGGCTTCTGGCCCGTGCCGGGACACGCACGCCCATGATTGGCCCGCATCAAGCCCACCTCTGTCACCCTTAATTTTCCTAACAGGCCCTGGTGGAGCCACTGCCCCAGTCCCAGGAGAAGCTAAGGCCATTGGAATGCAAATGGCACAGCACCAAGGAAACAGAGGGGCCGAGGAAGGCCAGCTCACAGGTAAGGGCAGCCAAAGAGCAGGTGAGGGTGGACAGCTCACAGGTGAGGGCAGCCAGAGTGCAGGTGAGGAAGGCTAGCTCACAGGTGAGGACGACCAGAGCACAGGTGATGACGGCCAGGGCACAGGTGAAGGCAACCAGTGCACAGGTGATGGCAGCCAGGGCACAAGTAAGGGCAACCAGAGTGGAGGTGAGGAGGGCTAGCTCACAGGTAAGGACAACCAGAGCGCAGGTGATGGCGGCCAGGGCACAGGTGAGGGTGGCCAACACACAGGGAAGGGCAGTCAGCACAGGGGTGAGGGTGGCCAGGGCACAGGTGACTGCATCCAGTGCACAGGTGAGGGTGGCACCTGGGGAGGAAAACAGATCACCTGGCTGGCCGGCCTCACCTGCCCCAGCCCTCCACACACCTGAGCTGACCCTGCCTTCTGGCCCTCCAGCAACGCCACGGAGGAGAACTTGGTGAGAACAAGCATCTCTGGAAAAGCGGAGCAGGGACCAGGGAAGTGGCTGGAGGTTTGGGAAGTGGGCGAAGAAGGTCTCCAAAGAGGTTGGTGCAGGCTTGGGGGAGGCCCGAGAGCCAGCCTGCCTCCCTCTTTCCTCGGCACCACCCTGGGCCAGGGCATGGCTCTTAGTGCCACCCGAGGAAGCCCACTCCCCGGAGAGGCGACCCAGGCACTCCACAGCCCCACATGCCCTCCCACAAGCCAATGAGAGAGGTCAAGCACCAGGGCGGAAAGTGGGCAAGCGGACGGACAGAGGGGGCCACGGGCACAGGCCTCCCTGCTCCCTCCACAGCGACCCAAAGAACCCATCCTGGAAAACGGGAGTGTGAGGGCTCACTCCCTGCGGCTGGATCCTCTGTCGTTACTCCATCGTGTGCAGCCCGAGAAGGAAGAGCCGTGGACTGTACCTGCTCAGGGCTCTCCACGTGAAGACAAGGGTAGCAGCCGCCCCCCAGCACCACCCTCAGGTCTGGAAACCGCCCTCCACAGACCTCCCCTCCTGCTCCTCCCCCGGAACCCTCGCCACGCGGGTCTGCGTGTTGATGCGTAAATCAATTCCTCCAAGTGGTGGCCCACAAGGACTGATGGCATGTGGGTGTTTCCTCTCCAGTATGCATATCTGGGTGCAAAACCCAGACGGAAGGGGCACGCAGGCATCGCCGAACCGATGGAGTCACTGGAATAAACCCCACATGGAAATTACTTAAAGCATCTGGCTCTGCAGAGGAAGCAGCAGATCCAGCAGGAGCCCACATAGCCCCTCTGTCCAGGATCCGTCAACCCTGGGAACGGGTCGAGCTGCGGCAGAATTCAAACGAACAAAAATTCATTCAGGCCTTAAACTGGACCCGTTTTCACAGGATTTGGCATTCCTTACTGTCCTAGGTCCCTCGCCACCCCTCTGCCTCCCCCCCCACACACACATACCACCCAGCTCTTGATTGTTCTTAAACAAGCCTGAGGCTGGGAACTGTGCCAGTGACTGAAATGGAGAGAAACAAGCCAGTCCCTTTCCTTTCCATCTGTAATTGAACCTCAGCATAGAGCCAGCTCTGCTGAAGGAGCCAAGGAGACTCCCCTCCTGGCCCGGCTCACCCGCCCCTCCCACCTCTGCTTCTGGCCCTTTCCGTCTCTGATCGGTGCCACCAAGAACACTCCAATGTATCTACCTGTGGAGTCACGCAGGAGAAACTACTCCCCTTGCTAAGCATTTTGCAACATGCTTGTTGGTCAAGAAAGAGGGACCCATGGGGTACAACTCAATTACCAAAAAATGGAGGGTCAATTTGCATATTTAGGGTTTAAATACCTTCTACCTTTCATAAAACCTGTTAACAGAAATTATCCGTACTTCTCAGGTACAAACCCTTGAGACTGTGAGAGTGTTGTAGTCTTGCTCTTTGGTTGTTTAAAATATGTATTAAGATCTATTTGCTCACTCTTTGTCATTGGACCCCTGCGTCCCTCCTGCCCCCAGGTGTGCTGGCTGCCGTGGCCACAGGCATCCCACCCTGACAGACCAAAGGCCACCCCTCGTTTGGCATCTGCATGACATTGAACGTCTCGAAGTTCGCTCTTCCCTCCAGGACATGGCATTTTCCGCCATGCCTCGTGGCCCCTGCTTTCTTTGCTGATCCCCTAAACGTTGGGGTTGGGGTGAACACTTGGCCCAGCTCAGCAAATCCATCCAGGACTGCCTGTGGACTCCTCCAAAGCCACCTGAAGGTCAGTGCCTCCTGCACCCTCACTTCACCCTATTCTCCCTCCCTAGAGCCCAATCACCTGAGCCAGGAGCCGGCAGATACCTTTGACCTCGCCCCCTTCACATGCCCCTCGTCTGCTCCCCTCTCCCTTCCCCTGGCACCAGGCACCGCTGAGCCACCTCCCCACCTCCAGCTCGGCTCACCCTCGCCAGCCATCTTCCTGGCACTCAAAGTACCTTATAAAATGCAAATTAGGTCTCATGACCTCCCTGCTTTGCTCCCCCCGCTCCATGGTCCCCGGGGGTCGATCAAATCCAGCCCACTCCCTTGGGAGGGATGTTGGCTGCTGCCCTCCCCCAGCCCCCGACCCTGCCTCTCCTGCTGTCCCCACCGATTTCCAGACCCAGTCGGTCAGCACCGTGGGCTTCAAGCCAGCTGAGCTGCCTCTGCCTTCAGGCCTCTGCCTGGGGAGCCTCCCTCATCTGTCCAGCAAATTCGCACTGGATGTTCCCCCAGCATGCCAGGAAGTCTTCTCCTGCAGTCCCTGCCTCCCGGTAGCTCGTCCGCAGCCATGCCCGAGTGGGACTGGCCCGCCAGCCCGCCAGCCCCGAGAGGCCACGGCTCTGCATTCATTCACCGGGGCACTGACTCTTCCCTGCGGGAACTGTGGCTGAGCTTCCGTTACTCACCAGCTCCTGTTGAAGGCACTCAGACAAACAGGTGACAAGACAGACAGGCTTCCTGCTCCTGGAGCTTATTCATCAGAGGGAAGAGTGGCACTGACAAACAGACTTCTTATGTTGAAATCTCGAGCTTTCAAAAACACTAAATCTTAAAAGCATACTTTTGAGAGGGGAAAAAAAGCAGCTTTTACATACATTACGATGTCACAAACATTAAAAATACAGACACCAAGAGAAGCTCCTTTATATTGGCAACATTTACAATCCCAGGTGTGTGTCAGTCACATTTGCACATGCACACATTGTATCACATGCACATATATTGTATCACATATGCACATTTATTGTAACTGCTTGTAAATCTCAGAACTGTCTGCTCAACTTCCAAAATAACCACAGCCACGCTGGCTAACACTGCTTTATTCCTCACCAGGCAGCATGGCCAGAGTGAAGTCTGTCTGTAATTCTGTCTCCACGAGAGGTCAAGCACTGGTCCCACCAGGACAGCTTCTGAGCAGCCTGGAAGAGGTGGGACCAGGAGAATCGGCACCCAGGCCATCTGATGCGGGATCCCACGGGGTCTCGTGCAGATCTGCCACTGCACTTGTATTTGCCACGAGAGACTGCTGTTCTCCAAAGAACAGAGAGATCCACATCGTTGCGTTCACAGCAGAACCATGGTGTTATCATGTTTTGAATGCCAGCTTCCAAAGAGAGTGGCGAAGTGGCTGCAATCGGCTCGCTGAGTTTCTGGCAGAGTTCTCGGGAGGATCTACAGATGCAGCCCAGAACACTGCATTTCAGAAGCGCCCCCGCCTTCCCATGCCTCTGATTCCCCAGACTCTCTCCAGGGACCCCTGCTCCCCCAAATGCCATTCCACTCTGCCCCCTTTTCCCCTCCCAGTGCCCTCCCGCACAAGACATCTTTGCACATCTTCCCTGCAGCATCCTCAGGGCCTGGGTAGGTGGGCAGAAGCCAGAGGGAAAGCAGACAGGCTTGTGGGCGACAGAGCAGCCCATTTTCCCTTGTTCCCCAGTGTCCCGACCAGGCATCTCACAGGGAAGCAGGTTGCTCACCAGGAACCCTCAAAGGAAGGGCCCAAAGAGCAGGGGCAGGTCTCAGGTAGCAGGAAGCACATGGTCGGCTGGGCACCCTCCTATTTAATGAGTGTCCATCGTTCAGAAGACAGGGCTATGGGGTGTCATGTGTAACACACACGAGCCACCAAGCCTGACTTGGGGATGAACAAAGCACCAAAGCCTCTGAGAAATAGGGGCTGCCAGGACCCCACACTGGGACCCCCCTGTGGCATCCCTCCAGGCTCAGTGTGGTTGAGCAACTCAGCGTGCAGCAGCAGGGGCCGTCCCGCCCCATTGCTTCCCGGTGAAATGAAAATAATAATAATTTTCAAGACTTTCAAATAGAACTTCCCAAAGTACTTTTCCAGGAGCACACTTTGAAAGAATGCCATAGAAAATACAGTTTGGGTGACATGGGACTTCAGACATCCTATGATTTAAGGGACGGGGACACCGAGGGGTTTCTGGAAGAAATTTTTGTTTCTGAAGTTTCAGAAGAAGAAAACACACCTTTGATCTGAGCCTGTGCCATCAGCGTTCAGAGTAACTTGCGAGATTTGCTGGGTCCACGCTTATTCCGAGCATAAAGGAAACATTTGCTGGGAGTGTCTGGCTCTCTTCAATCTCATAAGGAGGGTCTGTTCCAAAGGTAGAGTCCCAAGCACAAGGCCTCATGTGGTTTCTGTCGAGAAAATATTCCAGTAATGATCTGTGTCGGTGTCACCAAAGAATTTCTTTGGGGTCTGAGGAGCTTGTTCCGGAAATCATTTGCAGGCAGTGTTGGATTCCATGGACTTAAGGCAAGGGAGAGCATGGAGCCACTCAAGCCAGGCTTTATGCACTGAGCAGCTATTGGGCACCTAGTGTGTGCACAGCACTTAGTAGGATCCAGGGCAAGGGAGGAGGCACTGTCCTAAAATTGCTCACACACCTCAGCAGAAGGAGATCACAATTCCGCCCACGGGGAGCACTTGTTCTGTGCGGAAATAGCGACATGATTACTGGAAAACATGGGCAACGGGGAACTGCTGTGGCAGGAATGCCCACGGGAGGCGCCGTCCAGCCTAACCTCCTCTGGACTTAATGACCCTCTCACTCCAGCAGGGAGAGCGTCTGCTCATCCTAGAGACGAATGCCCCTCGTGCCTTCCGCACACAGTGCAGGCTCCCAGCTTGTCCTGGAAATGACGCTGAAACTGCAGGCCATGAGAAAAGCAGCGGAATCCCCAGTCTCCCCGGAACATGCCCGCGGCTTTGCAATGTCAATTCCAAGATTGTGCCAGTAAGCTGACGTGGCTTCCGACAGCTATTGAGTCAAACTCTCATTTTCCCCCACAAATCCTTAATAGCAAAACGTCGAAGGGAATTGCTGACTTGAAGCCCTCCCTCCTGCTTTCCCTGGAAACTCAAACGATGGATGATACGATTTCTTTCTCGAGCACACAGTGCGTCACCGGCACCGAGCGTTACTTGAACCAGCAGAAGAGCGTTTTTCTGTGTCCTGGCCGACAAAGTGGAGACTCTGAGTTTGGGGAGGCATCAGCACACCTCCTCGTTTCCCATGTCCCAGCTGTACCCGGGGGAGTGCTCAGGCACGGCGGCGAGGGCAGAGGGGGCGTCTGTGACAGACGAGCCCTGAGTCTGCCGCCGCCGTCTGACAGTCTGCCAGCCACGCTACAGCTTATGGGTAAGGAGCAGGGCAGTGTGTGCAAGCAGTACTTTGCCTTTTTAATCTATTAATCTACCAGCTTTGGGACATGATTTTAAATCCACTCCAGAGCAGAGTGACTGGAAATCGTTCTGGTCTGACAGCTTTCAAAGATCACGAGTGAAATGCGTTAAGAGGGTCTCACCCACGGATCCCAAACGAGGGCAGCGACCTGGACATTTGCCTTACACCTTGACACCTCTGCACCCTCCCCGAGGGAGGGCCCGAGATGGGAAATCACGTGCCGACGAGAAAAGCTTCCATTAGTCGGGGTTTCAGGGATTGAGGCCGCCTCGCAGCGGGCCCAGGCGGCTGGGTGTGGGCTGATGGGTTTTAAAGATCTTCAGAGCAGCCAGAGAAGCTTTGTCCTTCTGGATGAGACCCTGGGATGGTGCCAGGCAGTTAAAAAGGGAGGAAAATGGAAGTCCACATGCTTATCAGATTGAGCCTTGTGGTACATCAAAATGTAAAACATTTCTTTTAAAGGCTGAAATTTCTATTGCAAAGAAACAAACTGCATCTGCATTCTTCAGCAAATGATTGATCCCCTTCCTTCTCTGGTCAACCCCGTGTTCACCGACCTGTAGTTCCTCACCCTCCAAGATGTGGTGATGCCTCAGAGGGTGCCAAGATCATGTCCAAAGCACAGACTTCCACGTCCTTCCCAAAGTGTGGACTTCCCCAGGTCCTTCCAAAAGCAAAGACTTCCTAAGGTCAAGGTCCTTCCCAAAGCACAGGCTTTCCAAGGTCATTCCTGAAGCACAGACATCCCCAGGTCCTTCCCAAAGCACAGACTTCCCAAGGTGGTTCCCAAAGTATAGACTTCCAAGGTCATTCCCAAAGCATAGACTTTCCAAGGTCATTTCCAAAGTGCAGGCTTCCCAAGGTCATTTCTAAAGCAGAGACTCCCCTGCCAGGACAATGGCTAGCAGGGCTTTCTGAGGGAAGAGCAAGCGGGTCCCCGTCACCCCATCCGAAGGAGACGCCACCCAGCCACCCAATGCAAAGGGCAGAGCCCTGCGCCGACGTCACGGGCCATCCGGAGGCCAAGGCTTGGGCGCGGTGAAGCGGTGACTCAGTGAAAGCTTTACCTTCTTACTGAAAAACAACTATTGATTTTTTTTTATCTTGGAAAAAGGGAATTAAATTTAAATGCTTTTTTTAGAGATGTTTAATTCTTAATTTAAAGCAGCCAACAATTTTTCTCTTATAAAGCTTCCAGCACCCCATGCTTTCACAGGTGCATGAGATGACAGCCCGGCAGCCCACGGAGAGCACCCGGCCAGGCGCACTCTTAGGCTCAAAGCACCCTCAGCACAGAGCACTGCGTGCTGAGTAGATGGTGCCAACTGAGTTAGTGGGCGCGGGCAGTGGGGGGGGCTGCACTCAGCGGCACGGGACCCCAGAGGATCAGCCAGTGCCCAGTGGAGTCCTGGGAGCTTTAGCACTGTGAGGTGACCCCACTGACATGTGTTTTGTGAGCAAACACCCAGGCTTCATCTACAAGAGATAAGAGGGTTTATGTATAGGGGCGTGACCCAGGAGATCTCAAACCCAGACTATCCCACTCAAAACCAGGCATCTCGCCCCCCTCTCCATTCCAAAACTGAGGCCCCACTTTTCTGGGCCAGGCCAGGGTGACGCTCCTGGACAGAGCAGAATGTCACCTGAAGGACAGAGTCCATTGTCTTCCGTTACGGGGAACGCCACTCCCTTCCGGGGTCCGGAGTCTGACGGGGTGAGCGCAGGGTCCTGCAGCCAGAGTAGAGCCCATTTCTGAGCACAGCCTCAAGACGACCCTCCCAACTGAGCGAAGAGGAAGCTTTAGGAGGGAGCAGACCCAGCTGTGGTAGTGCAATCGGGGAACTGCTGGGGACGATGGCAGTGAAGGTGTGCGGACAGGGCCTGCTGGGTACCAGGCCGCGGGCATGTGGAGCCCTCTGGGCAGGGAGCATCCTGGACCGCACTCGGAGTGCCCTCCCAGGCTCACCACCAACGCCCAGGAGTTATGAGGCCAGAGGAGGAGGACTGTGACGCAGACACGTGTGGCTGGCAACTTGGGGCTCAGGCCTGGAAACCCCAAGATGGGTCAGGCAGCAGGCAGGCAGAGCCGGGGTAGCGCTAACAGTGTGGAAGTGAAAGCCACGGGCAGGACGGGGTAGTTAGCGACAGGAGCCCTGGAATTCCCTCCATTTGTAGGGGATGGAGGAAGAAGAGGCCGCAAGGAGAGGAATGGAACAAGGGACAAAGAGGGGGAGGAAGCAAGGCACGGAGAAGGCAAGTCTGGCCGGCCTGCGTGGAGCGGCATGGGGAGAGCAGGCAGGGAGGCCCCGAGCCTGCACAGAAAGCCACCCGGCAGGGCCGCACGGGCCAGCCCTTCCTGGTGGGACGGAGACGCCCTGGAGGTGGAAGTGAGGGCTCCACACGGACAGCCCTTGCCCTGCATCTGGTGGAGAAACCAGGTGGCAGCGTGGGCACAGAGGGGCAGGCTGAGCACGCTTGGCTGGCAGAGGAAGCAGTGTGAGAAGCAGGCTGGCCCGGAGGGGTGAGACCCAAGAGCAGAGGACAGTTGGGGCACCTGCCCGTGGAGACACTGTGGCAGGGCTGGAGATGCTCACTAGCCCCTGGGCCCCCCAGGGGCTCGCCTCAGTGTGCAGGAGGCCCCCAATCCTGCCAACTCCACTCCTCTCCGCCGGGCTGTGGGGGATGGGCCCTGACGGCTGGCCTGTGCCCCGGGGTCTTCAAGACCCCAGTGGGGCCGAGCACAGGATCACCCCTTCCTGATGGACCACGTCTGGGATGATCACCCACACGCCAAGTCCTTTATCAGAAGCTGCTTGGGGTACCCCGATGAAAGACAGGTTTTAAGGCATAGATGAGGGGGTTTGAGAACACTGTCGAAAGGCCTCCTGGTGAAAAAGAACAGGTCATGACTGGCAGTGACGTCAAGGAAGCCTGCGGGAGATTTAGGGGTGCAGGAACAGCTGGAGAAGCCTTTAGAACAGCCAGGAATTCAAATCTCAGAAAACGCCCCTTTTTGGGACCAAGTTTTTGAAAATGAGAACAATGATGGGAAACAAAATACCCTGAAAAAAATGCTATTACAGTAGTAGAGATTACCCACACATTATCCCATTATTCATAATTATAGTATATATTGATATTACAGAATGTAGAATTATAGTTTTATAGTTATTATTCTACTCCTAATAATAGAATTAAAATGTGGGCTGGACTGGAGTCAGGAACCACATCCCTTTATTACTACTATCTACTTCGATTAGCAAGTGTATTTCGCAATCTAGGAAGACGTTCCTTTTCTTCCATCAAATTGCCCTATGCATTAAGGAAAAGCAATCATGGTCCTTCTCTCTCACTCCTAACATATTCCTAGCTGGTTGGCTTTTTTTAATTAGAAGAGAGTCTCATCACATCATCTCCCAATTTAATGAGCTCCTCCAGATGTTGAATTAGAGGCAAGAAACCACAGAAAAGCAGCAGCTGGACATTAAATAACGCAAGAATTGCAAACAGAGAATTGTGAAGACAAGTCTATATTCACAAATTATCTTTAAAGACTCACTCTGTGGTATTTTTCCTCTAGAAATGATCAACAAGTAGTTTCAGGGGCTTTGCAGAAAATCCAGGTGTTGCTCTCCATGAGTGCTTCCCTGCGTTTCCTTCTAGCCTTCCATTTTGCCTCAACACCCTGCCCTGCAGCCAACCTGGCACCTGTAGGATATGACCTACACTTTCTAGCTGCACCCCAGACCTGGCCACCAGGCTGGGGGAGCACCTTCTCCTATCAGTGTCCCTGCCAGCAACCTCCTTGGTCAGAGTCAGAGCCCATGGGCATAGTTTTTCTTAGGAAACCAACTCTTTAAGGTGACCCACTGAGGAGCTGCCTCCCATGGACAGCCAGGTCTGCAAGGTCACTGCTTGTGCTGACAGCCTTGAGTGGCAAGCCCAGACAGACAGGGACCCCGGACCTCAGCTGTGTCTCAGGGGATGCTCCTCAGGCACTTAGGGTGCCAGGTGTGTGCGTGGAGACAGTGAAGACAATCTCAGAGGTGAGTAAGTGCCATGGTGACAATAATGTGCCTCAAACAAGTTTGGTTAAGTTCATGGTCAGTTTATGGTTACAAAAGTGCTCATCCCAAAAACGGAAAAGTACAGTAAGTCAACCATGTGATTTGGCTATCCCCTAATTTTAACAGTTTGGATATTCCCTTACAATCTTTTTTTTTTTTTTTGCATTTTAATAAAATTAGCGTCATGGTTTACATGATTTTGTGTTCTGTCCCTTTTACTCTTATACAAATGAGATATTTGGACTAATTTCTACCAATTATTTTTGCCTTTAAGGAGTATCTTCAACGGAAGGTCACTGGGACATGATCCAAGATAGGAGTCGGAGTAACTCAGGCAGGGGGCAGCTCTCTTGCAAAATAGGGGAGAAGGTGTAGAAAGGTCTGAGGGAGCCACTTTGGGGACCCCTGCAGGCCAGGAAAGTGCCACACACATTATCCAGGAGGGACAGGGGATGCAGAGAGATGGAGAGGCCCCTGTGGCTCCACACCCTGGAGGCAAGCAGCAGTAAAACCTAGGCTGAGTGGCCAACAGAGATTAAAAAGGACAGATTCCTCCAAGGGAAGAGGGAGGGCGCAGCAGAGGGCTGACTGCTTTCTCTTCGGCAAATATAACTGCCAACAACTTGCTAGTGCAGGCAAGGTATTGGAAACTGTAGAATTCATCTCAGTGTAAGGGTTTAACTGAGGAGCGTCATTTGCTGGCCAGCCGGGAAAGTGAAGGAAGACACACTGCTCTCTCTCTATTCTTTCCCAGGCAGTGCAGACCTGGTTGGGCACTATTAGTGGCTCACTGCCACAGTTTTGACTATTTAAACAGAGAAATATTAAAGTTTTAGGGAAAAATTAAACTAAAATTCAAAAAGCTATGAAATAAAGTCACTAGGCAAGAGAGAGAAATTGACCAACAGAGCAAAATCATTAACAGAAGCAGATGCTGAGGTATCAACAAAAGATAACCATGCACACTAAGAAACAGGAAGATATGGTCCAGCCAAAGGACAAGCCAAGAATCTAGATGAGACTCAGGATTTAAGACAGCTAATAAATGATGTTCAAAAAAACCTCCTTAATCAATTTAAGGAGATGAAGGAAAATATGACTAAAGAGATAGAGGATATTAAGGTGACGCTGTGTGAGCCTACAAAAAAAGTAACAGAGCTATAGAAATGGAAGATACAATGGATGAGATTAAAAATACCCTAGAGGCATAAAGCAGCAGGCTTGAAATGTTAGGAGAACAAATCAGTGATAGGATATTTGAAATTGAAAAGTTAGGAGAGGAGACAGAGAAAGGAAGGCAAATAATTGAACAAGGTCTCAGGGAACAGAATGACTACACAAAACACACAAATGTGTGTTATTAGTGTCTCAGAAGGAGAAGAGAATGGGAAAAGGGAAGAAAATATTTGAGGGGGGCTAAAAATATCCCAACCCTTAGAGCCAAGATGAGATGCTCCAAAAAACCAGGAACTGAGGTGGCACAGGTGGTAGAACGCCTCTCTCCCACATTGGAGATTCCCAGGATCAAATCCCGGTGAAGACAGGAGGAGAAGGATGAGAGGAGAGGGCAGGAAACAAACATAGAGAATTGCCCAACAAATGGACACAAAACAGCAAAAATTGGGAGGGGGGGGTTAAAATGGATTTTTTTTTAAAGTAAATAAATCTTAAAAAAAAAAAAATTCCCAACTCTTGTGAAACGCATGAATATCAATATTCAAGAAGGACAATGTACCCCAAACAGAATAAATCCTAATAGACATAATGAAAGACACCCAGTACCCAGATTGTCAGAGGCCAAAGATGAAGAGAAGGTCTTAAGAGCAGCAAGAGAATAGCAGTCTGTATCACATACAAGGGAGCCTTAAAAAGGCTAAGTGCCGATATCACTTCAGAAACCATGGATGTGAGAAGGCAGTGGTAGGATATATTTAAGGTACTGAAAGAAAAACTGCAAGCCAAGAATTCTTTATTTGGCAAAACTATCCTCAACAGTGAAGGCAAGTTTAAAGTCTTTACAGATGAACAAAAACTGAAAGAGTATGTTACCAAGAGACTGAATCTGCAAGAGATCTTAAAGGGTGTGTTACAGGCTGGTAGGAAAAGACAAGGGAGAGAGTCCTGGAAAAGAGTATAGAAATGAAGAACATAGGTTAAAAAAAAAAAAAATTGAAATGGTTAAAAGACAGACAATAGTAAGATATGACAAGAGAAAGCCAAGGGATAAAATGGATGAAGTTATAGTATTAACACTGAATGTTAATGGATGGAACTTCCCCAATTAAAAGACACTGATAGAATGGATTAAATAAATAAATAAATAAATAAATAAATAAATAAATAAATAAATAAATAAATAAACACATAGGCATCTATTTCTTGTCTACAAGAGACTCAACTTAGACTCAAGGACACAATCAGGATGAAAGTGAAAAGTTGGAAAAAGATATTCCATGCTAATAGCAGTAAAAAATGTGTGGGTGTCGTGATGCTAATATCGGATAAAATAGATTTTAAATGCAAAACTATTGTAATAGATGAAGTGGCTCACTATATATTAATAAAAGAGACAATTCACCAAAAAGAAATAACAGTAATAAATATTTATGCACCTAACATGGGTACCCAAAAATGCATGAGACACACACTGTAAAAAATTGAAGGGAAAAATAAATGTCTCAACAATAATAGTTGGAGATTTTAACACTACACTCTCAGCATTAGACAGAATATCTGGACAGAAGATACATAAGGAAACTGAGAGCTTAAATAATATGATAAATGAACTAGATATAATGGACATTTACAGAGCATTACACCCCAAAACAGGAGAATATACATTCCTCTCAAGTGCTCATGGATCTTTCTCCAGGATAGACCATATCTTGGGACATAAACAGATCTCAATTAATTTTAAAATATTGAAATTATACAAAACACTTTCTCTGATCATAATGGAATTAAGTTGGAAATTAATAACAGGCAGAAAATGGGAAAATCCACAAATACATGGTGATTAAACAATACACTCTAATAATCAGTGAATATATTAGTCAGCCAAAGGGATGCTGATGCAAAGTACTAGAAATTTGTTGGCGTTTATAAAGGTTATTTATTTGGGGTAGAAGCTTACAGTCACAAGGCCCTAAAGAATCCAACTCAAGATACCATAAGAGGCACTTCCTCACCCAAAGTCTGTTGCCACATGTTGATGAAACATGGCAGGAGATGTCTGTAAGGGTTCAGGCTTCCTCTTCTTATTCAGGCTCTATGGGCCCAGCTTCTTCCGATCTCAGCTTTAAGCTGGCATAAGGCTCATTTATATTTCACGGAATCATTTCTTTCTGGGCTCAGTTGTTCTGTTCCCTTCACAAGGTCAGATGTAGACTATCAGGTTCATCTCTCTTCCCAGGGCCTCTGCCATGTATAATGAGCTCTCTCTCTTCCTCTGTGTGTCTACTTCCATGTAAGAGTCTGTTTTATCAGCCCATCAAGGGGCTGGTGACCCAATGCTGAGTTGCACTCTAATGATGTGGTTGAATCAAAGCCCTAATCTTAACATAATTTAATCAGACATCTCAGCTGAATCTATTACAATCAAAGACTTATCATGCCCAAAGGAACAGACCAGTTTACAAACATAATCCCTCTTTTTGGAATTCATAAATAATATCAAATTGCCTCAGTGATCTAAAGAAGAAATTACAAGAGAAATCAGTAAATACCTCAAGACAAATGAAAACAAGAACACAACATATCAAAACTTAAGAGATACAGCAAAGGCAGTGCTGTGAGGGAAATTCATAGCCTCAATGATAATATGAAAAAGAAGAAAGAGCTAAAATCAAAGACCTAATTGCACACCTGCAGGAATTAGAAAAAGAACAGCAAAGCAATCACAAAGCAAGCAGAAAGAAAGAAATAATAAAGATTAGAGCAGAAATAAACGAAATGGAAAAAAAGAGAAAATCAACAGAATTAAAGTTGGTTCTTTGAGAAGAGCAACAAAATTGATAAACACTTAATTAGATTAACAAAGGAAAAAAAAAAGGAAAAGATGCAGATAAGAAAAATCAGAAATGAGAAGGGTGGCAATATCACTGACCCAGAAGAAATAAAAGAGATCATAACAGGATATAATGACCAATTGTATACCAACAAACTAGACAACATTGATGAAGTTGACAAATTTCTGGAAACACGTGAAGAAACCACACTGACCCTAGAAGAAAGAGAAGACCTCAATAAACCAATCATGAGCACAGAAACTGAAATAGTTATCCAAAACCTCTCCAAAATGAAAAGTCCAGGACCAGGTGGCTTAACAGGTAAGTTCTACCAATCATTTAAGAAGATCTAATACATATCTTGCTCAAATTCTTTCAAAAAATTGAACAAGATGGAACACTACGAAACTCATCCTAATACCAAAACCAGATAAAGCTTACAAAAAAGAAAATTACAGACCAATTTCTTTAATGAACCAAAAATACATTAAAAAGTATACATCACGATCAAGTGTGCTTTATGCAGGTATGCAAGGGTGATTCAACATAAGGAAATCAGTCTGTGTAATACACCACATTAATAAATTGAAGGAAAAAAATCACATGATCATTTCAATTGACGCAGAAAAGACTTGACAATATACAACATTCTTCCTTGATAAAAACAATCAAAAGATAGGAATAGAAGGAAATTTTCACAATATTATAAAGTGTATACATGAAAAACCCACAGCTAACATTGTACTTATTGTTCTTAGAAGATACCAGGGATGGAACCGAGGACCTTGTGCATGCAAAGCAGGTACTCAACACTAAGCTTCACTCACTCCGTCAAGTGCTGGAGAGGATGTGGAGAAACAGGAACACTCCCACACTGTTGGTGGGACTGTAAAATGGTGCAACCTCTGTGGAAGGCATTCTGGCAGTTCCTCAGGAAACTAAATACAGAACTGCCATATGATTCAGCAATTCCACTACTAGGAATATATTCAGAAGAACTGAATGCAAGGATGCTAGCTGATATTTGCACAACAATGTTCGTAGCGGCATTATTCACAATTGCTAAAAGATGGAGGCAACCTAAGTGTCCTGTCCACCAATGAATGGATAAATAACATGTGCTATATTTGTACAATGAAATATTACCCAGCTGTAAGAAGAAATCAACTGGGGAAGCACACGGCAACATGGAGGAACCTTGAGGGTATGTGGAGTGAAATAAGGCAGACACAAAACAATGACTATTGTACGGTCTCATTGATATGAACTAAGTACAATGAGTAGACTTATGGAGTTGGACTATGAAGTGTAGGTGGGTGGGAGATGGCATGTGGGACGAGAAGGGGGAGCTGATGCTGGATGTAAGTAGAATGTTTAATAAGGTCAAATGTAAGTGTGTGTAATGGTTGGACTTGATGGTAACACATTGTAATGGATGTAACCAACACTGATGATTTATGGACGTGTTTGTGGCTGAAATGAATAGTCTAGGACGATTAATGTTAGTAGGAGAACAGATGGAGGATAATATTGGGAATGTATAACAAATATAATATAAATACAGGCATGTTCTTCTACTACAGAGTGTTAAGAATGTGGTGACACATGGGGAAAATATAACTAATGTAATTTATGAGCTATACTTAACAAGATTGTAATGTTTATTGTAGTAAAAGCAAAGATGGTACTATATATAATTCTAAAGGTAAAAAAGAATATAGGGTTTGATTTGTGAAATATGACTATGATTAAGCATTTTTTCTTCATTTTTCTCATTCACAAGAAGACTATGTCATTTACCTAACGTGTGTTCCTCTGTGTGTCTTTCTGAACAACAGAGGAACCACTGAGTCAGCAGCTGGAATTGGATGAGATAAAAGTGCCTGAAAAAGAACTTTTTATGAGTAATGTTTCCATAACTTGTTGAGCTGCCTTTTTCTGTTCTTTCATTTTTGTGAATTTGGAATAAATTTGTTAATTAAAAAGAAGAGAAAGATCTTCAATGGTTTTTGACTTTTGGTATCTGGACTAAGTTTGGTCTAGGGATCTGTATTATACATTTATCTTACATCCAATTCTTTGCATGTTTATCTTAAGTTTCAAAATCTGTTATTCAAATTTTTATTGTTAAAATAAAAAAAAATTTTAACCTCTTCACATAAGATAAAATTTTAGTATATTTTTACCATCTTCCAACATCCTAGTTTTTCTTGATATAATTTGAGGATTGAGACACAAATCATCTTGCTTTCATTCTGGTTTCTGACCACCGATCAAACATCTCTCCGGCTTTACTTGATAGCCACTCTCTAATGCCCCCGGCAGGTCATGCTCACCTGTCCCATTCTTGTTTGCACCAATTCCCATCTTTTTATGCATCCAAAAGTTGTAGAGTTTCCTTTTCAGAGGAAGGCAAGCAAGTGCTGTGCTGCTTGAGCACTGTTTGTCCGGGTAGCCTTCTGTATACCAAGAAGCTTTCAGCTGCAGGAACAGAAGTCCTACTCTAACTGGCTGGAACAATAGGGGAATGTACTAACCTCAGAAGAATGCAGGAGGGCATGCAGGGTTAAGTTCTCTCAGTCAGTTGATGGAGAAGTCAATGGTCATCATCAATAACGCAGGTGAGTGCTGCCTCTCACTCTGTGATCCTGAGTGCCAGCTTCCTCCCAGACTGGAAGTCCTCATGGCCACAGAAAGGCTGCCAGTATCCATCAGGACTGCACACGTCCTTGGTCACACACAGGACAAAAACTGACTCTGTGTCACAATCAGGAATGTTCCCAGCAGCCTCTGCAAACCTCTCCTTATGGCTCACTGTCTGAATTGGGTCAACTCCCCCTCATGACCCAGTCACCGGTGGAGGAATGGGCTTGTCACTGATGAGCTAATGGAGCAGACAGATTCCTATAGGTATGACAGCCATGTGGGGAGGCAGGAAGAGCAACTATCAAAATCCGGGAAGGGGAAATGGGGAACAAACACAGTCTCTATGTTAAGAGTTCTCTGTTGCTTTCCTAATAAGCAACCAATTGTCTGCATGTAAAATATTGGAATAAAAGTATATTTTCCTTGATCTATAGAGTCAAAGCTGCTGAGAAGTTGGGGTAAGCCTACTTTTTGTTCCTTTTATAGAATGATAACGTTTTGCTTCATCTCTGTAATTTTTAAAAAGTACAGTTACAATTTTTGCCTGGAATAGACTAAGAAATTAAATTTGCCTTTTTCAAGGTAGGAAAGTTTTCTTCCATGTTATTTCTGGTTCTAATTATTATTTTTTAGTTGTCCCTTCTTCTTCTATAAGAACATCTATAATTCTTAGTCTAGACTCTGTTCTCTGCTTTATCTATTGTGTCATCATTTACAATAACAAAACAATTGGGCTTCACTGATTCTGAATATAAAGAAATGTACACTCCTTATTGAAAAGTCAGTCAATTCCAAAAGTTATACAGATGAATGCAAGAATTATATGTAAGCCCAAGAAAGGGGGAAAACAGTACTGATATATTACCAGGTATCTTTTCAGTCTTTCTTCCATGTGAAATACATCAATACATGGGCTAACCACTTCTTTATGAAATACTTATTGGCAACCTATTGTTAACCTTAGAATGTATCCCATTAAGAATGTACAGAAAACACCACTTAAACGTCACTCAAATTGTATTTTTTCCTCCGTTATGGTTATATCAGATTGACTTACATTTATTTCTATTTGTGTTCAATTTTTAGGGTAGCCATTTTTTTTTCTTTTTTTAATTGCATTTTTGACCTTGGAAAACATTTAAATGTGGCAAAAATCAGCACTCACTATTTGAAAAGTGCATTCAGAGAACTTCCCCTTCTCTCTCTTCCCCTCCACCCCACTTCCCCATTTTCTCCAGTGACAATTTTCATCTTACTAAAATATGTAAATATGATTATATTGTTACTTCACTTTCTGTCTGACACAAAAGGTGACTGGCTGCAACCTAAGGTATCAGCCCCTGCTTGTTTCGGTTCACAGCAGAGCCAGAGAAGCTTCTGGAACCAGTCAGGAAGCCCCTCCCCCTCCCCCAGGACCCTGCTCCCCGGAAAGGCTGTGCCAGTTTGTAATCACTGTCTCCTGGGAGGGCAGCTGGTGGACGAGTCTTCTGGGGTCACTGTAACTAAGGACCACAAACCTGCTGGCTTCAAGCAGCAGGAGTTCATTCCCTCACAGTTCTGGGGGCAGGAAGTCCAAAACCCGGGGGTCAGGGGCGCTCACTGTGAAGGCCCCGGGGAAGTGCCTGTGCCGGCTGCCGGCACTCCCCGGCGGTCCTTGGCTTGCCACAGCCCCTCCCCAACCCCTGCCTCATCTTCAGGCAGCCCCTCCCCTCTGTCTGGTCTCCTCTGGCCCTGGGTTTAGGGCCCACCTGTCGGTCGGGGGTGACTTAGAGGCCACCTACCTCTGTCACCCCCAGAAGCCCCCGGTACTGGCCTGTGCCCGGTCCTTCTGTTCAGTTCCGCCTGTCCAGCCGTGCACTGGAACCACGCTGCTTTAAACAGAGAGATTTTACAGCATGTTTTCGTAAATGGTGAGCCTGGTGCCCCCTTTAGCTCATGTCTTCTGGGGATTTTGTAGACATTCTTGCATGGCTATTTTCCTTATGAACATTAGAATCAACTGCACAGCTATAAAAACTAGTTGTCATAGGAACTTGGGAACTTTCCGTCCGAGATGAAGGGGCGGTTCTCCATTGGGTCTGCCTTGGGGTCTCTCAAGATTGTTTGAAAGTTTCCCCACATCAGTTTTGAAACTGCCTGCCAGAACTATTCCTAAGGAGTTTGTGTGTTTTTTGCCATTTTAAATGAACTTTTCTCTCTCCTTTTGTCTTCAACTTGTTCCTGTGAGTGAAAATGAGAGTCATTGATTTTTGAGGATTAATTTTAGATCCTCCTAAACATTAGTAGAGGAAAATTTTAATTACTAAAAACTTACTTAAACTCCAGGCCATGTTGATAGATGAAGCAAACATTGGCTCCTCCACTTCCACTCCAAAGACACAGATACGGCGGCTCAAGTGCATTTTAGTTTTTTAAATGCATAGATTCCCACGGTCGTGAGCAAGGAGGAACCCGGTTATTCAGAAACGAGGGAGGGTCCATAGTGAGGAGAAGGGTGGGTCTTTGGAAGACATGCCTACTGCGGTGACGGAGGGCTCCGGGGACTCAGCAGGACGCCGGGCTCCCAGTCTGAGCCGCCAGCCCACGACCAGCCAAGTCACACAGGTAAGAGCGGATCTGCAAGGACTTGGGGGCGGGGCCCTGCAGGCCCCAAGCAGGTGACAGCCCCAGGCCAGACCCGGGGCGCCTCGGCTCCCAAGCTGGCCGACCACTGGGGCAGTGCCCACGGCAAAGGCAGGCACCCCCAGGACACCCAGAACCCAGACGCCAGGCTTAGGGAGGCAGCCAACACGCCCACGGCAGAAGGCTCAGCAAGGGGGACATGGAAAGAAGAAAGCCAAGCGATGTTACCTTTAGCCTGTGGCGATACGACACTCTCAAGTAAAGTAAAAATCAAACTCATGAAAAGTGTAACAGAAGCTTGTAAAACAAAATCACAGAGTTTTGAAAACGTGGAAATACTGGAAATGAAAACTATAGGGGTCCCAGTGGTGAAACATATTCAAATTCTTACCCCCAAATTTCTGGACCAGAGCTGGGCCATGAGACAGGGCTGGGGTGGGGGAGGTGGCGGGCAGTGGGTGAGTTGGGAAGACCAAAGGGGAAGAGCCTGATGAGGGGCCCCAAGCAGAGGGGCCAGCGATGGAGGAAAAGCAGTGGCCGAGAGCACACGCGTGGTGTCACGCCCCGCGCCAGGTTTAGACGTGGCAGGGGCCTGGCGTCCAGAGCTGGCCACGCAGAGGCCATCACTTCCCAAGGCGTGGGCCGGTCGCAGCCAGCCAGGGCGTGGTGGCCTGGCAGGAGGGAGGCAGGAGCGGGCTGTCTGCAAGGTTAGTCGGGGACAGGGAGGAGTCCAGGGTTGAGGACGTCACCTCAGCGTCCTGGCACAGGCGAAACAAAGAGCCACAAGCGGATGGCTTTAAAACAACGGGAATTTGGGCCAGAAGCCCAAAATGCAGGCGTGGGCAGAGCCGCACTGCCCCTGGGGTCCACAGGGGGCTCTGCTCCCTGCCTCACTCCTGGTGGTGTCATTCTCTGCCTCCGTTGTCCCATGACCTTCTCCCCCGTCCATCTGTCCGTGTCCAATCCCCTCCTTCTTACGAGGACCCAGTCCTGTTGGATCAGGCTCACTCTACTTGAGTTTGGACACATTTGACTAATTACACCTCCAGAGACCCTTCTCCCAGCAGTCACAGTCCCGGGACCAGGGCTGGGGCGCGAGTGTGTCTTTGGGGACACAGCTCCACCCAGTGCAGGTGGGTTTGGCTTGTGCTGGTCCGTGGCTGAGACCTGACCAGGGTCCCAACAGGGGAGCCAGGGGGGTGAAGTTGCGCCTGCCGTGTCTACAGTTGTGGTCAGGCTAATGTGTCACCTCAGCCAGGTAAGGATGCCCGGTTGTTGGTCAAGCAAGCCCTGGGCTAACTGTAATACAAGGACATTCCATGGACTTCAGTCTTCAGTGAGCTGATTGCACAGGCGGTGGCTGGTTACATCTACAGTCAACCAAGGAGGCTGCCGCCACCAGTGAGTGACACATCGCCCAGTCAGCCGAAGGCCTTCAAAGGGGAAGTGATTTCAGCGTCAGAGAGAATTCCCGTCTCTACTTCAGACAGCCAGGGTCTCCTGGAAACGCATCTAGGGCCTTCATCGAGCCCCTGGTTAGCAGCCTGCCCTGTGGAATTTGGACTCGTGCATCCCCACGGTCACATGAGAGAACTTTATAAAATCTCATCCTTTTCACAGACATCTCCTGCCAGTTCAGTTTCCCAGAGAACCCCGATAAAACAGCACTGAAAGGGGCTGAAGGCTCCTACGGGAAAGAGAGCCCTACCCTTAGCCTGCAGGCAGGACGGAAGTTTCCAGCAACAAGACAAGCGATGTGGTTGGTAGAAATGCCAGGAAGAGCACGTCTCCTTGCAGGGTGCACGAAGCACGGACCGTTTCGCCCACACACTTCCCTGTGAATCATAAACACACTTGGAGCCTAATCGCAGTCATTTGTTTAGACCGTGCATTAGCCAATGTCCTTTTTGAAGACAGGGTATACTGAATTCTATAAATTGATCGTTTATTTTTTCTCTAAAGTTTAGTTTTAGGCTTTTTATTTTACGCTCTCAATGCATTTGCCTGTGAGATGGAAAAAGAAGTGCTGACAGTTGAAACTGGAGCTACGTACATGGCATGAGGCTTCAAAAGAACGTCACTGAAAACAGCGAATCTGTTTTCTTGATAATTCTATCATGGTTTCTCTTCTCCCGGGCGGGTCTCTGACGCAGGATTTTCACAGAGACCCTCAAAACGCTGGAACAGGCTGGGGGGTGGCCCCTCCCTCAGTGTGCTTTAAGGGCGCCTCAGGGGCCTGCCTGTCTAAATGTGCCTCCCCCCTTTCCATTCGGGCTCTGAAAGTCATGCTGTGATGGCGACTCCCAGACCAGTGAGGCACAGCTCTCACGGGCTGCTGGGCAAGGCCTGGACCCTGGGCAGGTAGGGGCTAGCACAGACCTTCCACCAGGAGGCAGGGGACGGTGGGCTCCAGGGACCCCCGGGCAGGGACTCGAGTCCTGGGCGGCTAGGACTCCGGGGACAGGGGCCTCGCTTCCGGGCCTCTGTCTGGGAGAGCCCGTGTCCCCCAGAGCCTCCTTGTCAGGACGCCTCCCGGCTTGCTCAAAGCACCTCCGGGAGCCAGCCGGTCATCCCTCCGCACGCCACGGCGATGCGGCCACTCCCTGCTGACCAGCACCCAGCCCACTGCCCAAAGTGAAGGCGTCACGTCCACGGCACCTGGCCCGCGCCTCCCACACGCCGGGCCTGCGGCCCTGCCTTGGCCCCCACTCCAGCCCTGGGCCGGCTGCCCCCTGCCTTTCTCCGACCCTGCCCCCCGAGCTCCTGCTCTCCTGAACGCCTGGAGGCCGCTCAGCTCCCCGCTCCTCCCGCCGCAGCCTCGGCCCAGCGGGTGGACCAGCCGCCCACTGCGCTCCTCGTCTCCGCCACGAGAAGCCGCCGCTCTGATTTTAGGCTCTGCGAGCCTCCTCGCGCCACGCCAGAGCTTGCAGGAGCAGCAGGTGTCTTTCTTTCCAGACTTTGCCCGTCCAGATGACCTTGGCTTGGCGCTTTCACCAACCCCGTCAGCGCGTCTGGCTCCGAGTCCCCTTCAGAACCCACGTCTGTCGCCGCCGGGCGTTATGGACTGACGCACCGCACACCAGACAGACACAAACTATGACTTACCGACTGTCGATAGGCCAATCGCTTCCTAAATGACCTGTCAATGTATTTTATCAACCATTTCTTTGAGTAGCAAAACAAAGGAAAGAAAATATTATGCCATCAAAAGGGAAGCACGCTTCTCCCATAACATCTACGCACAAAATGTGGAGAGAAGGCTTGTGAACTGGGGCCATCGTCATATTTAAAACAAGCAACTCACCCAGGGAGGTTTCCCCTCCTCGGTTGGTTCTAAATGAGGGAATCTCGAAAGGCAGAATTTGCTGGCAATTGCCTTTGGAAACTATTCAAAAGCTATTCAAGTTGGAATTCCACCTCTGGCTTCAGTATTAGTTGGAAATTAAAAATAGCAAAGTGTTAAAAATATATTAAACAAGTAACTTCCAAATATAAATGCATCAAGGCAGCTGGAACTTACAACCTTTGAGGTATTAAAATTGAAGTTGAGGGTAACCCCACATTATTCATTACATCAAATGGAGATGCCTTTAAATTTATATTAAATTCAATTTAAATGCCATCAAAACCATGGTTGACAAAGTACTGACAGATGAATATTTTAGTATGATTCAATAGCAGTAAACTTTATTTTCTTACCTTGAGGCAAGGTGATGGAGTTTTTATATGCAGGAGGTTGAACTGGGTTTGTAGTAACACAGCCTATGATTTCCATAAAGTAAAATTTTATCTTTAAAAAATGACTTTAAAGGGTTTAAGACTTGAACTCTGGAAACATTTCTTCAGGGTTCCTTTAGCTTTGCTCATTATGTATACTATGAAATCCAGTAGCTTCCTTATACCACTCTTCAAACTACTTTCTGATCTAGAATTAGCAATTAGTTGCTTTAAAGGTTTTGTGTTAAATGCTGATATTCAGTAATATTTCATCTTGGTTTTTCCACTTGCAGCTCTTGGAAATGCCTTTCTTAAAACCTCACTTGTAGTAGATGTAGGATGTATATTTTGTTAAATGAATGAACACAATGACAAATTAGTCTCTGTAACTGTCTCAAAACCAACAGGCAGCCTTTTTGTCTGCCTGCGAGAGCAGCTGTAGTGTGGGAGCTTGTTGTCCTCGTCACAAACAAGCCCAGCCGCTCTCCCCGAAGATCTAAGTGATGAGATATATTAATATGGAGAAATAGATAATAATCTATGCCCTGAGCCTCCCAGCCTCTGGCTGTCTGTGCTTCCATTTAAGCTTTCTGAATTCAGGGAAATTTGTATCCTCAATACCTGCTTCCTAGAATGGATAAGCCTGGCTTTCCAGTCTATTTTCTTTACTGGAGACTTACAAAAGTTCCACTTCTAGGTAGTGGGATCACACTTTACAACATACTGCCCAGTGTATTACATTTTTGGCCCATTGCATTTTAATTCCTGTTCATTCTTGACTACCCAGTGGCTATCTCTCTCTAGACTGAGACAGCCCTTGCTGCTGGGAAAGGACAGATAAGTCTGAAAGCCAAGAAGTTTCACTGCTTAGCTGCCACTTTCAAAACAGCCTTTTAAGGGTGAGCCTGCTCGGCCTGGGAGCCAGGCTTTCAGCAGGGAGAGCCAAGCCAGGAGCTTCCCCAGAAGTAGGAACAAGGCCAAGGCTCTTCCACCGATGGAGGATCTGGAGTTAGGAACCCTGGGGCAACCCCCTCTGGAGTCCCCCTGGATTCCACACAGTTCCACATGCCCCAGAGGGCCCCGGGGGATTGTCCCAAATGGCAGCTCCCAGGAGCCATGGATGGGCCTCCTAAGTCGGGAGCCCGTGACCTGAACCTAGAGGGGCCAGGACTGGGGTGGGGTGGGGGGAGAAGGGCTGTTCTCACACTCAGCAGCTGCAGATACCTCAGCAGCACAGGCCGAGAAGAAAGGAAGGAGAAGGAGGAAGAGGGAGAGGCTCCAGAGACGGGAAGTTCTTCCCTGAGACCAGAATCATCTGGAAACCACTGAAGACAACCCAAGGAGAGGCAAAGCGCCCCCACCCACCAGGCCCCCAGCCACGGTTTCCAAGGAAGTAGATACAAGCCAGGGAGGAAGCCGCCTACGCATCTACACAACTGAAGGGTGGCTGTAAATTTTAAACTAAAATGTGAAAATGTGAAAAAGAAACACCCCTTGCCCTCTGTGCAGCCTCCTGAGCCTGAAGGCAGTAAGTACAGAAAACCTGCATGGCTGCTTAGAGCCAGGGTGAAGGAAGCTTAGAGCTGGAGAAAATGAGCAAATGGACAATTTCCTATTCACCTAGTACTTCCTACTTACACTTAATCGTGCTCAGAAGCCAATCTTTACATGCAAAGTGGGGCTCCTGCCTGCAGGTGAACCTCCTGTGCCCTAACGCCCTAATGTCTTTGAAGAAAAGACTTTCCCTGGAAGCCTTTTATGTTCAAATGGAGACATTTTCAGCAGGCAGCAGGGAAGAAGATGGAGACCTGAGTTCATCCATCTGCTCAGAGGTGCGTCTGCAGACCCAGCAGGCACAAGCAGCCCACAGCCACATTTCAGTTAATTGTGCATTGAACATATAGACTTGCTCAGCTCGTTCTCATCAACACTTTTGAGATGCTGGCAGGGTAGCTCCAGGTCAGATTCTGGCTGCTTCTCTCACTCCTCTTTACCCATGTCCTTTTAGGTCAATTAGGACCACTTTCAGCTGCACGTAACCGGCCGCCTCCAATCAGCCTCCACGGCAAAACCGAGTCATCTCACGACTGAACACAGAGAGTAGACAGGTTCCCAGCTGTGAACCCCCACGTACTCATGGACTCACATTTTTCCATTCTTACCCTCTGCCGTGGGCTCTGCACCCTTGGATTCATCACCTTGAGACTGTGCCCACCAAGCAGCACACGTCCTCTCAGCTGCATGCACGAGGGAAGGGACGAGGCAGGAAAATAACGAACGCATGTTTGGTTTGGGTTGAATCAGGGAACAAAATTTTTCTCCTAAGCCCTCTTCTCCCACCTCCCACCCATGCCCAAAGCCTGGAACAGCATTTCCTTTGGTTTCATTGACCTCAGCTGGGTCATGTGGACAACCCTGAGCTGCCAGAAATTCTGAGAAGCTGGCAGGGTGGAGAGGGCTGAGGATGGGGAGGCAGCTGCTGAGATCAGCCAGAACATTCTTGCGAGCTGTGCTGGGCCCCTGCAGCTCCGCAAACGGTGAGGACCCCGTGGTGGGCTCAGGTGCCCTCGGAGTCAGCAGAGAGCCCCTTCATGTCCTCCACAGTCCTTCTCCCTGGTGCCGCCTCAGTGCCTAAAGCTTAGCTATTTCATGGAGATACCCCCTATAGTGGCTTACATTTTAACTCTCACCCTGCAGACTGTTTATAAATACCTTCTGAAAATTATTACCGTTATTAGAATTAGTGTCAAGGCCTCCATATTTTGCCTCTAGGATGGAAGGGACAGATGCTGATGGAATTCCAAAATCCCATATACAAACTACTCATGTATCCATGGCCAGTCATCCAGTGGAAGGAGCAGTCTATAACCCACATAGTTCTAAGGAGTGTCTATTTCAACAGTTTTATTGTGATTGTCCCCTATTTTTATAAATATTTAGAAAATTCTATCTAAAAAACATTTTTAAATTAAAGTATTTTTTAAAAAAGAGTGCTTTTTTAAAAGTTGCAGAAGGAAGGAAGGGTCCGTGTGGAAAGCTGTTTAATTTCTGCACTGGCAAGCACAAAGAAATAAAACCAGCTGATCTTGGCTGAAAAGCAAAGTCCTGGGACCCATCAGAAGTTGAGAATTTCAAATGGGATCCTGAACCAGTTTCTGTCTGCAGAACAAGACATAGATTCAGAAGAGGAAATAACTTTGTAACATAATAATATGCCAATGTATTGCCTTGTGCTCCCCCTT
This sequence comes from Tolypeutes matacus, assembly GCA_026826555.1. NCBI lineage: Eukaryota > Metazoa > Chordata > Mammalia > Cingulata > Chlamyphoridae > Tolypeutes > Tolypeutes matacus. The sequence goes on along the minus strand of JAKSZT010054014.1, from coordinate 5,421,748 downwards.
CACATGATTAATTTAGAATAAAATTGTTATGTGATTACATATATTTATATAATTTGTTGAGTCAAAAAAACACAAATATATATTTTGAAGGGAATATTGGCTTTCTCTATCAGAAACCCTGCAGACACACACAAAATTAATTACAACCGTCACTTTATAGCTTTAAATTATCCTCATAGCCAATTGTTAGAGAGAAATCCTAGAACTGAATAATTCTGAGCAGAAAATGCCTGCCCGTGCATTTAAAAATAGAAGCCATTATATTTCCTGACTTCTGCCAGTTTGCCCATCAGCGGGCGCAGTGTAGGATGGCTCCTCGAGTCGCCGGCGCTCAGGCGCCTTGGAGCTCAACAAATGTCAGCGTTGCCTGTGACAGGCGCCCTGAGTCCTCTCGCAGCACGGACGGCGGAGGCCCTGGGTGGGCGCAGCGGCCAAGCCCCACGCAGGTGCGTCTGCCTGGGGAGGGCCGGGGCCTCCCGCTCCTGGGGGCCTGGTGGAAGCCACGGAAGCACACATCTGGCTCCTGGCCGGCCAGCGGCCCTGGACGCGCTCCTCTCCCCACCCAGAGCACGCCCCGCACCCCAGGAGGCGTGAGGCCCGCGGCCGCTTTCTCCACAGCCAGGCCCAGCTCGTCCTCAAAGTCCCCCTACAAAATCCCATGGGGCATTTCGACATCCAAAAGCCCTGAGGTCAGAAGAGCGCGCCCCCGGATGAGCCTGTAGTAGAGAAAGGAAAGAAGATCCTGACGAGCCACCGGCTAACGACAGAGCTCCCCAGGGCTCGGGCACATGGGCGCCGCGGACGCCCTGTGCCACGCAAGGAGGAGCGCTGGGATGCTGCCCCCGGGAACGTGACCACATTCCTGGCAACTCCACAGTTGTGCTTTGGGATCCTGGGGCAGGTGAGTGTGGGGGACCCGGCAGGTGTTTGCTGGGTGCCTTCTGGACCCCACCCCACGCCCTGTCAGCCCCTGCGGTTCAGGGCTGCAGCCCGCCCAGGATCCCGGTCCAGAGGCTGGTTCAGGCCAAGCCCAAGCAGGCCAGGCTGCCAGCGCAGCTCCTTCTCCCGCTCCCCAGGCAAGGCACACGTGGGCCCAGGTGTGGCCGCCCCTCACCTTGCCGTGGGGAGGCAGGGGCGGAGCCAGAGGCAGGGGGTGGTCAGGAAGACCCGCTGCTTCAGCCGAGTGATTCCCCAGGGAAGCCTGAGCTGGGTAAGGAAGCTGGGGTGCGGTTATGATGGGTTCTGGAAGCTTCTCTCCACCAATCACTGTTCCCTGGCAAGGAGACTCGGCAAACGACGTGCCCCATGAGACTGCCTGGAGCCAGCACCCGGGGCAGAGCTCACCTTCCTGCCCCAAATGTGCCCCGCTGCCCCTGAACCGCCTGCCAGGGGGAGCCTGCCAGGGGGCGACAGGAAGCCCTCCCAGTGGGTGACGGTGGCGTTTGATTGGTCTCTTTACTGCAGGAAAGTTAGAAAATGCAGAAATGTAGGAGGAGAGCCAGAGGTTTACAGCCTGCTCATCTCAGACTCTGCACCAGAAGAGCCTTCCCCACGCAGCCTTTTTAGGGTGCTAAGGAGGCCCTCCTGGTTAAGGGGCTCTGGCCAGGTGCTCCGCCTAAAACCCTTTAATAAAGCCGAACATCCTCGCCTGTCGCCAACGGCTGCTGAAACCTGAAAGAGGGAAGGCTCCACTCCCAATTGTAACAAAAGCACAAACCCAAGGTCACGTGCACTAGTGCTTTTTTAAAATTACTTTGGGGAAAGTACATAGTACCCATTAACTTGCCTGAATAGAAGAGAAATTCAAATCGGAATTTTCCATGCAAAATAATACGGACGTATGTAGACAGGGCAACCCCAGCATCCCATCCTTCTGGAGGCGTCCTTCCCTGGCTCCACACCGCAGCCATCCTCAGCTGCCCCGGGGTCAGGGCCCTGGTCGGCCCTGGTCACGCCTGAGGCCACAAACCCACCAGCCGACCACGCTGTGGCTCAGAGGAGCCGTCGATTTACCCTTTTAAACACACACGGGGCCCCTTTTCAGCCATTCTGTGGCTGCAACCAGACAGACCAGAGCTTCAAGATCACCTGCAGTTGCAATGTGAACAGAATGCATTATTTTCTTGTTTTTTTTCTAGGAAAAGTGTTCTTAATTTTCTAAAATAAAGTGACAGAGAAGAACTATACAGTATCTCTTAGACCCTGGGCATACAAATGTTCCATCAGTTACACACATCATCGGCTCACTATGGTCTCTTTCTCAACCTACTTCCCTGCTTCAAGTTCAGGGAATTTCAAGTGGTAAATACGGTTGACAAAACAAAGACTTAGCTGGAAACAATTTCTAAAATCTCCAGAACTTTTGGTGTGTGTAACATGCATTAAAGAATGTCAAAGGTTAAGCCCATAAGTCACAGAGCCTCTCTTGGATTCAGATTCCAGTTTAGTAATAAAATGATGAAATTGTAATTATGCACCAGAATTATGTTGAACACCACAGAGTGTTCCTGGGAATTGCATTGCTTGTCTTTCTCCACTTTGTCCTCAGCCAAGTGGCGGGAAACAGCTGGCCAGAATTTCTGAGTGCCTCTAATGAAGAGAATTCGTCATTGTTAGGATTTGGTGATTAAATGATGTAAGACTAATACTCCTAGGTGGCTTTCACGAAAGAAGATTGCCCTGGAAGACAATCGAGTCAACACTTCCATCTTTACAACGTCTAGTGGGTAGAAAGCAAACTTGGAAATCAAGCTTCTGATCAGTCTGCATCACAGTGTTCTTTTCTTTCCACATGTTTTTGAGAATGTTTGTTAGACTCCACTCAGAGGTCTAGGCCATTTTATTTGTTGGCATTTCTCTCCTCAGCAAACAGTGCGAGGACTCTGCAGGGAAAACAACCTCCGCAGTGGGGTCCGTGGCACTCGGCTGGCGGAGTTGCCGTTTGGGCCTGTGGAGTGCCTGGGCAGACAGGCAGAGGGGGAGGCTCCCAGAGGCAAGGGCACTGTGGAAGCATAGCAAGACCCCCTGGGTGTGGATTGGCACTGGCCACCCCCCCTCGATGAGAAAGCACGACCGCGCTGGTTATCGCGCAGCTCAGCGAGGCAGTCTGCACCCGGTAACGGGTGACTTGAAGTGGGACGCGATCACGATGTCCCCGGTGTTTTCACATTGATAGTTTCTGTCCCCTCATCTTTTAATCAGCAGGCACTGTCACCGCCCTTTTTTTCAAGGCAGGAATGGAGCCTGGGACCTCCTCACGCAGGAACTAGCAGGGAGCACGCTCAGCTAGGAGCGTGTTGACCCCAGAGCCCAGCCGTGCTGAGAACGCCGCCCTCGATGCCCTAGAAATGGGGTTTCCATGCAGAAGACTGTCCATCAAGGAGGCATGAACGACTGTTCCTTACAGGCTCAAACTCCTGGCCACAACTCTAAGTGAGAAATACATTGTGCGTGTGTACACACACACACATACACAATTAAAACTCCAGTCCACAAAAGGCTCTTACCTTACCAATGACCTTTTCTATTATTTCCTATTCTACTTCACTTAAAGAATGCCGCTGATTGACTTTGTGATCCATGATGGACGGCAACTTCCAGCTTTAAAATAGACCCAATTACTTCTAGCACCTTGCAGACTCGGGGTAAGTGGCTGCAGATGATAGGAGGGGACGACACTTAGGCGTTTCTCCCAGAGCTGAAATACTGTGTCTATAGCCACAGTCTGTCTTTATCAAGAAGCATATATGCAAGTGATGTTTAGCTGATTTTTAATGGAGTTTAACTGTCATGACTGACTCAGCTGTGGTGTAATTGAAACTATGACCTTGGGCTCTCGAGCCTCTTAATTTAAACCACTTATTTAAACAAATAGGTGTAATCAGTGACATTCACTTGGAGCAATAACATTCCTCAACATGGAGAACCTTAAGGCGATAGAAGCCCAGGAGGGGCTGTATGGACCCTCTTTCCCAAGCCTTGTTTCACAGATTAAAGCAGCCGTGTCTGTGGGTTAAGGGGCCCAAGCCAGGGTTGTGGGCACAGTCAGAGAGCAGGAAGATGTCTTGAGCTGATGGACGCAATAACTTGGGCAAGGCCACGCAGCGACCCAATGCCACATGCCAGATCCTGGCTCGGATTTCCAGCCTGACGTCATGCGTGTGGAAAGCCCCGAGTGAGTGTCATGGGCATCTGCCATCCAAGGCTCCTTCACGCTGGAAGAGGAAGCTGCTCACCCCCAATGCAGGGGACCCCTCCCTAGAGACCCCTCCACAGAGCAGGCAGTCACGGTATCTCGAATCATGTGCGGATTCTGGCTTGGTCTCTCACATCTCTGAGTTAGGGGATAACATGTGGTTCGTGGCTACAGATGAAAATTTCATCCATTCTGAGCACATCTAGGATCCAAACCCAAAGCATTAGCCTCATTTGCGGTGTTCTAATGACGTTCAATTGGAAAAAATAAAGAACGGGATGTTGTTTTTACTTAGATGTGCATCAAGAAATAGCATCCCTAAGGGAAGTTAACATGCAACTTCGACATGAAAATTGCCCAAGAGCAGCCAGGCAAATTGTATGAAAGGGACAAAAACTCACTGCTGGCCTTCTGCCCTCTTCCCTTCCCCTATCCCAATGGTTGGGATAACTCTTCCTTTGTAAAAGTCAAGGTCACCTTTGCCAGTAGCCAAGTCATTGAGAGGAATCGCTAAGAGAAATTCTGAGCTCCGCGTCCTGCGACAGGTGGAATGTGGGTGCCGAGAGGCTCGGGATAACAAGAGCTGGGACCTCCACACAAGCGAGTGGCTGTCAGCTTCTCCGGTGACGGATTTTCACCTTAAACATACTCAACTCTTCCTGACTTAGCTGCCTTCCTCCTGCTGTCCCAGGAAAGGCATTTTTAAATGTCTCTCAATATATTCCATTACCTGCAAGCTCAGTACCAATCGTTTTTCTGTTGTAAGGTTCTCCTTTCCCGAGCATCACTCAAAATGAACGAGCCCTTCGCGGGCGGCAGATCTCCACCCTGATCGCTTTCGTCGTCTTCCTTCAAGGCCACGTCACAGCAAGGCAGCAAATCTGCAAGAGCGGATTGCTCTCCAGGAAACATGAAAGCGGGGCTCTGGGCTCAGAGTGCACAGAGCCTGCCGCAAGCCTGTGAGCTGGTCTGGGCGACACTTAGGGCTGCGTCCTCCGATGAGAGTTCCAGGGCCCCCCTACCGCCCCCAGCTCTGACCTCAGGCACATCACACCTTCCCTGGTACATGGCTTCGGGAACTCTGGGATTCATGTTCCAAGTGATTTCCCTGCCTCCCACGGCTGTTGGGAACTTAATGAGTTAATATTTGCAAAGCACGTGGAGCGATTTGGGTAAGGGTCTGGGGGCAGGGGCCGCGTTCCTCCTCTCGCCAGCCTCCGCAGGGGAAGAAGAAAGAGCAGCCAGGAACCCAAACATTTCGCTTCAGTTTCCAACCCTCGCTGCGTCATGACCTCCCTTGAGCCCATGTTCCCAGGGATTCAGATACCCTGCCCCAAAACAGGGTCAGAGAGGCTCCCGGGCTCACCTTGGATAAGAATGCAGTTGGCCTCTACATCTTTACTGTTTTACCGAAGTTCTGTGTGCCGGAGCTGTCAGTGTTGCAAGGCTCTCCCACTCCCGCCAGCTGCGGAGACAGTGCATCTTTTAATTTCCCTCTTGCGTTTAGAAGCAAATATGTGGGCAGGATACACAATGTACGCTCACAGTCTAGAAGGTTTGTAAAGCATTCTAATAACTCTTTGAATAAAAAATTCTGTAAGTAGCATAATAGAGATAATCATACTCAATGAAATGGATAATAGATTAAGTAATTCTTAATAGCATTATAAAATCTTCTGATTCCTGGGTGCATCATGTGTGTCATATTTTAAACATAATTTCACTTAAAGAAAATAATCTTCAGGCTGTTACCATGATGCTCGGTTCACAGCTACGAAAGTCTACAATGAAAACTAACTTTCCTTCCAGATAATAAACTAAGTACAATGAATGGTATTTTAAACGTTTTGTAGAATGGTTCAGCATATTATCCCAAAAAGGAATGGAATCGTGCAGTCTCTGTGTGGAAATAGCTTTAGGAGTAATGTTTTACAATTCTCACCTTGCACCAGTGAGACAACTAAGACCACAGAATTTAAAGGAAGTGGAGATGCCGGAGCTCGAGACCAGGGGTTTTCGTTGCATGTGCAGTGCTTTCCCCCAATCTTCTCAGATTAGAAGATGCTTAAGATGTGGCTCTCACAGCACCTGAGCTAGCAAGTGTTCCTTCAGTCTTCTGACGATGGAGCCACACAGCTGAGCCAAGGGCGAGCTCCTCTCTCAGGACGCAGACTGGTAGAAAAGCTTGCTATTTTATCATCAGCAGGCAGCAACGAGGCCACGCAGGGGCGAGGGGTTCAGCTTCACGTGGGCCTCCCTCAGAGGAGCAGTGAGCAGAAGATGAGGTCAGCTTCACGTGGCTGATTGGGGAATGTTCTAGATTCTAAGAAAGCCTCGCTACATCTCATAAATCTACTAGATGCCGCATGCATGCTTATCCTCAAACTGTGCCTTATTGGCTCAGCCTTCATTTGAAATATTTACTTGCATAGATAGAAAATATGGAGATATGTGTCTATTCAAACTAGGAGCTGGAAACTTCTTACTCAGCTCCAGGTAAAGGTGAAGGAGGAAGCTTAATGAAAAGGGCAGTGTAAGGGCCACTGCACCTTGCGATTTTTTTCGTCCAACTGGTGTGCGAGAGAATGTGCCAGGTGCTGACTGCTGATGATTGACAGTCCCCAAATATTCCTGAAATATGCGGTCAACTGGATATGTCATGTTTAAGGGTTGTTAATGCATGTGAAATAACGTAGTCATACTCCTGCTCCAAAATTAGATCGTGCAGGCAGGCATGAAGTGAGGGCTTGAGGCTTGGTGGTTAATTAGGGGTGCACTGTCGTCTTTTCTGGGAATTTAATAGTTCAATGTTATATACATACATGTGTGTCTGCAAAAGGCAAATCTATTATGCATGCTTTTTAAGATTTAAGCAACTTAACTAATGTTTGAGCTGAGAAAACCCAGCAGATAGAGAGTGCAAGAGATAGGATATGCTTCTGGAGGCAGCTCCTTCAGCGAAGGACAAGCAGAGAGCCAGGGGGGTGTGCTGTTGAGTGTGAGTGAGCTAGAAGCCAACAATTTACCACGAGAAGAGAATCAATTAAGGGGAATATTTGTGTAAGCCACGGCTATATAGTTCATCTCCCTCTCTGACTTTCCCTTAGTCACAGAAATGTAAACCCATGGGAGGGGGCAAAGACCTTTTTTTTAGAGGTTTATAAAATTAGAAAGACAAGATCCTAAGAAAGAAACCTGGGGGCTTGGGTTTTTGGTTTTCACATTCAAGAAGAGTGAAACAGCATTTGCCGAGAGCACTCTGTGTGCCCGTGGCCCAGCGTGGCCTGGGGGGAGCCAAGGAAGCCCGCCACTGCCGCTCCTGCTATTATGCGTAGCAATGGTTTGGAACTGTACTCATTATTTGCTTGTTTATGCATTATGTATGTATTTTGCATATAATGAAGCCCTTACTTGTGAACTTGTCATGGTATAATTTAAGGGAAACCACCGATATGGCAACTACTCTGTGTGAAATAGGAGGCACCTCTGCCAGTCCACCCTGTATTGTATACAGAATGGAATCTGCTATGTCTCTTATTTTGCAGCATGTCCACAAGAGCTGCACAGTCCTCCTGGGCATTAATTAAAGCAGGGGGAGCTGAGAGAGCCACATCACACCTGAGCTGGGCGGAGCCCTTGCACGTGCCTTTATTTCACCCATGGGGTTCATTTGCCCAAAAACCAGTAACAGCAGGGACAACCCAGGGGCTTCCCGGGACAAGTGACAGAGGAAGGAGAAATTAGGCTGGAGGGGGAGACACTGCCGAAGTCTCAGCTGGCTACTGATGGAGAAAGCGGTCTGAAGCGTGACCCAGGGCAGATCCTTGTCTTCAGTGGATTTGGGCGAATTAGAGGTCTCAGGCTACTCACCTGTAAAATGAAGATGATAACCATCACTGTTCTGTAAGTTTTGTGTGTGTTGTGTAGACTAAATGAAATTCACAGTAAGCATATTTATTTACTGCTAAATAAATGTCAGGAGTTACTGCCTTTGTGATTAGCTGTGAGGCTTCGGTCATCTCATGTTTACTGTGTGAAGAAAAAGAAGCAGTGGCCTCGGGGAGCTTCGTGTTTTCCGTGAGACGTGTCTGTGAAGGTGCTGTGTAAACAAGCCCTCTGAACCTTAGCGAGCCCTCCAAAGTGTGCATCGACTCGGAAGCAAACTGGTGCAAGCTCCTTTGGAGCTGAAAGGAACCCTTCCAAAGGGGCCGTGCGCAAGATACTCCGATTTCTCTCCCCAAATGCCGACCACCACCCAGCTCGCTGGAACGGAGTGGGCTTTAGACGGCCCCACAAAGGCACATGACTTGCAATTCATGGGCCTGTTTTGGGGTTCACAGAGATCATGACATTGTTCCACGGGATGGCGTGCCCCGCCGGGGGATGGGACCTGCACAGCTGACCAGACTCTCAGACCCACGGGCAGCTGTCAGTCCATGCTGGGCTCCAGGGACCAGTTCCAAGGGGCCTGGTGGGGTTTGGTGGAAGCACTGCTAAATCTCATAATTATGCTAGTTAATCCCCGTCAAAGCCACCCTGCCCTCTGAAGACAGCATTTCCTCAGAAACCAAAGAGTAAAATATCTTTCCCAGGCTCACAGTCTATTGGACAAGCCGCTATGCAAATGATGGCAATAGCCACTCATTAAACAAATAAAAGGTTAAGGTGAGAGGAAAATGTGCAAATGCTGTCACCTGTTTAACTTCTCCTGCCAAGGCCATTCATTAAAATTAATAGCAGTTAATGTAAAAAAAAAAATGGCGTTGAAGTTCACGAGTTTCCTTTTCAGCTTTGTGTCTCGCACCAGTCGCAGAGCTGGGGAGAGCGCCAGGAAAACGGCCCCGTCCTTCAAGGAGGCCAGCGTGTGCCTGCAGAGGCAGCTCACACTCACAGGCACGTGCATCCGCACACCCCAGCCCCACACTCATTGGGACACACACACAGCACACAGGCACACGCATGCTCACACACACTGCTCTGCACAGTTTTGAAGCCTTTCAGCACACATCCTGGATTTATAAGTAGAGTTGTGACGGTAACTGACGTCCTTGTTGAACGCTCTCCCCTGTTCCATGGCACCTAGAAACCCCGAGGTTCAGTGGAGTGCAATTAAACCTGTTACACCCCCTTACACCCTCTGTTGCATTTGTTCCTAAAGGGGACTCATGACTTCCCACAAAGCTTTCCCAGAAGACGTCTCAGTGAAGAAAATATGCTTTTGCTCTGGTCCCTGCATTCTATAGAGAAGGGGCAGGAAACACTGAGGCCAGGTAATGGACGGGGAGGCCCTGGTAGCACGCGGGGGCCGGGGATCTGCCTCTAGCTGCTGTTGCTGGCCTCTGCCCCCTAAAAATGCCCCCCGATGATGCCCCCTGATGACATCCCAATAATGTTCCTTAATAATGACCTCTGATGATGTCCCTAACGACACCTCGTGATGCCCCGATACCCCATGACTCTCCCTGATGCCCCATGACACCCCGTGACGACCCCCTGCCGCCTTCCTCTATTCTCACCTTACAAATGCATTAACCAGCTCACAGAGTTTCAAGGTTTCACTGTCATCTACCAAGTATTTAACAAAGGCACTTTTTAAAGATAAACTCCAACAGTCTGCTCTGACAGCATCCAGGCAGGTCCACGTGCAGAGGGTCCAGACGAGTTCTCGAGGCTCCAAAGTCACTCCAAGGACAGAGGACAGAAGGCGCAGTCAGAACTCACTTGAGGGTCCAAGCTTGTGATGAACTCCGAGTCCGATTCACGCACGGCTCCTTGTGCAGCCCAGACTCCACGCTCTGCCCTCCAGGCGAGGCAGCTGCACTGCGGCCAGGAACACAGACCCCGCAGGCTGCCCACTCAGGACCCCAGCCCCAGCTGTCTACATTCACCTCCCACAGCTGGTCATCTACACACATGTCCTGAAGCTGGATGTCCACATGTGACCCCAGCAACCCAGCCCCCAGCTGTCCACACTCGCCTCCCACAGCTCTCCCCCTCCCCAGGGTTCCTGCCCCTGGCTGTCTGCACAGAGCCCCTGAGCAAAGGTGGATTTTCCAAGGGCATGCAATAGGCTCACCTGGGAGCAAGCAGGAAAGTTGAGGGGAGTTTAGCAGATGGGGTTGGTGGGATGGGGGTCCCATCAGTGAGGGTGAGTCTTAGGTTCCAGGCGGGGTGGGCAGGTGGTCTCCATGCAGCCCCTGGTCATGCTCATGGTCACCCATGATCTACTTCTGGAAGATTCCTGAGGAGGGTGTATGCAAGGGCTTGGTGAGAGGAGAGCTTCTGGGCAACAGACAGCATTGGGGACACTGGCGTGGGCAGAGAAGACAACGGGAGGACAGTGGCAGGGGAAGAGGACAAAATGAGACAAAAATGGAGGCAGCCCTTTTAGTTATCACGTGTCTTTCCATCAAAACAGTGGAGACATAACTGTTGGATATCTGATGAGTTTGTGGCTTATGGCATCCCGCGCTCCTCCTTCCCCATGGAAGTTCTCACTGCCTAGAGCATAAATTACTATTTGAAAGTCATATCCATTGTGAGCAAACCCTGGCATCCTTCCACCAGACAGCACAGATGCAGGAAGACATGTGAGGGGTGGGCTGTGGGAGGCTGGGGCTGGGCTGTGCCGGCCCACAAGGGCTACAGTCTGAAGAGCAAAGGCCCGCCTTGGTTTGACCTTCAGTGTCAAGGACACACAGTGATCGAGATCCCCTGAAGCCAATGGGGACCTCCTAGGAAATGTGTTTCCTCTAGGTTTACAGTGGGTTTGAATGGGCCCATTGATAAGATTCTCAGATTCATCTATTGGATGAAACCCAACAAGAAATTATTGAAAGCACAAGTTACCATCTCCTCCTCTCAGTGCCTGTTCAACGGAGAAGTGGGTACTTCCAGTGGACCCTAATCATTAGCAAGAGCTCCCCAAGCCCAGGCAAATGTGACTCCCCGTGAAGGTGGCTTGCACTAGGGGCCACGCCTCCCTGGGATTCCAAATCACAGCGAAAATCCTTGTGACCAGATCAGCTCTGGGATTGCCTTGTATTGTTTCTTTCCTTTTCCGCCTGCCAACGTTTAAAAGCCCCTCTCAGACGGAGGGGCTGCCCCGAGTGAGTCCACGACACTCACTCTGTTGATGCCCCTGCTGCCCTTCGGTGAGCCATGGGCCGCAGACCTGGCAGGAGCTTTGTAAAGCACGCCGTCAGCGCGAGGAAACAAGGGTGCAGTGTGAAGGGCACCCGCCTTCCTGGCGAGCACTGGTTCTAAATCCTGTGTGCCGCTAACTATGGTAGAAGACGTTTCCCTCGCGTCTGACCACCCAGAGAGGCAAAGCAAAGCATTCCACCCCACCTGTCTCCAGAGAGCTCTGTTTGCAAGAGGGAACCTATGTGGTCTCCAGAAACTTCCAGAGAATGTGCATCATCATGGTTTCAGACCACATCTGGCATCATCCAACAGGAGACCTGCGCTCTGGGGTAATTTCAGGGATGGTACACAGTCCCCAGCTCTAATCCATTCCGCTGCCCACCTGAGTGATGCTCGATGGCCAGTGTGGGAATGTTATGCCTTGTTTTCCCAGCCCTGGTTTCCCATTAGGACCACCTGGGGGGCTACCCGTGCTGGGGACCCCTCAGGCCAATTGCATCCCAGACTCTCCCAGGTGACTCCAGAGTCCAACGTGGCTCGGCATGGGGACCTGAAGTCGTTTGGTGTTGCAAGTGTCTCCCACAGGGCGACTTCAGTAAACCCATGGTGAACCAAGTGACCTCGTTAATTAGCCACCTTTGTTTATTAGCAGAAACTGTGACTTGAGAACAGGTTTTCCTGGCGAGAAGGGACAGAGCGAGAAGGACTAAGCTAGAACAGGTTGTGTTTGGGGGCCAGGCCCAAGAGAAGACACATCAAAAGGAATTTTGGGGTTTTGGGTTTAAAGACAAGGTCACTCCTTATCTTACTCTGGGGTGTTTCTGGCTGGGACCACACCACGTCACAGCTCAAACTTCTGTATTCGCTAAATCCCCCCTTGTCTCCTCTTCCATACCCCTGCCCACAAGCTGTATGAAGAACGGCCTCAACTGACAACTATTTTTTTAATGTTTCTCATCAGTATTAGGGTAGCCAGATTTAGCAAATAAAACACAGGACACCCACTCAAATCTGAATTTCAGACAAATGACAAATTCTTAGAGTACGTTTCACATCTTGAGTGGGACATACTTATACTTCAAAACTATCTATTGTTTATCTAAAATTCAAATTTTGCCTGGCAATTCTATTACTCACACACATATCTATTCAGGTTTGTATTTATTACTGGTCAGGAAGAGGTCTATCTCTGTTCTATAGGAAGTGAAACACGTGACATGTCCGTCTGCTAATATCTGATTTTCTATATGATGTGAGCAGGAATGTGTGAGGCTCGGAGACGGGGAACCAGCTGTGCTGAGCTGGTAACACGATGCTCGTGGACAATTGATGGCACCTGGAAACTGCCTGCGATTTGGGCTCAGGACTTGGAAGCATTGACTGTGGCCAAAGATATTTCTGTGTCCAGGTGTGGCAGGTGTGGCAGGTGTGCCTGGCCTGGGCTAAGAGGAGTGGGAAATGGAAATAACCATTGACCTCCAGGGACGGGAATCCCTCTCCAGCACCTTCTCTCTGCCATCCGTCTCCCCATTAGGGCACAACCGGGGTCTCGCTGTACTTGGCCTGATGCCACCTGAGAGTGCCCTTGTCACCCACCCTGGTGAGCGATTGTTGCAAGTTAAGCAGTGATTCTCTTGAAAAGGAGGCAAGAAAAAAACAGATAAAAAAATATAGACTATATATTCTATAATAAAGATATAAATAATAAATAATTATGAAGTAGGACATCTTCATTGTATTGCAAATCCCAGTAGTCACCCTATCAGGGCAGAACACCGCCGGGGTGGCCTGAGGCCGGGGTGGCCGTCCGAGAGGTGCCTGGTCGCCCCCTCCAGAGGCCTCCGGAGGCAGCTGCCCACAGTCTTCCACTCCATACCACTAAGCGCTGACACGGGGCTGAAACCGCTGCTGCAGGATTTCCTGGCATTTCTCCTGCCCTTGGAAGGACCTTGCGGGCAGAGGGGCAGTCTGTGCCGATTCGCCAAGAAGGGAAAGCGCTCAGTGCGTGGAGAAGCAGGGGGCCGGCCAGGCCAGAGCCAGGGACCTGTGGCCTGATGGGGCCCCAAAGGAGAGGGCCAGGGTGGGGGCCCTGACTGCCTAACGGAGAGCCTGGAGTCCACTGGACAGCCACTGCTGTGCTGCCGTGGTCCTGAGTGCCACCGCAGCACGTGGGGGGGGCACTGCACAGCACCTTCCTCGTCGGCTGGCTCCTCTCCCCGACAGTCCCCGGCCAGAGCAGCATGCGGGCCTCACCGGGGGCTCACACTTGATCCCGTGTCGCGACAGGCACATCCGTCCCCCTGTCCACCACCCCCCCCCAGGTCTGCCCAGACCACCCACTCTTCCTGTGTGGAGTGCGGGGAGATTCCAAAGCCCCAGAACCTCCAGGCCTGGCACCCCGAGATGATTTAGGGCCAGCCTTGGCCCCTCCCCCAGTGGGGGGCTTCCCCACCAGGGGCTTCTGCTCCGGCCCAGGTAGCAGTTCCCAGACCCCGAGGGGCAGCCCCTGGGAACACCCCCGTGGCAGACTAGGGGGGTGCCAGGAAGGTGGTGACGTCAGTAGTACAACTCCTTTGAGTCTGTCTTCTGGTAGAGTCTGCTTCCTCTTTCAAAGCACAGCCAGTGGCCTCAACTTGCCCTGCCTTGAGCTCCAGGGAATTTAAAACAAACTGTCTGTCATCTGGGCGGGGGCTCAACCTCCCTCCAGGCTCGGGAGACAAGAGCCCCTGGAGGAGATGGACCCCCGGTGGGGCCCTCTGAGTAACTCCTGTATGTCTGCGCCCGCCTCCACTGAGGCGCTTTCATTTGCAGGGTGAGTATCAAATGGTCACTACAGAACAAGCTGTGTTGCCAGGTCGGGCCTGTGGAACCAGCCCTGTGCTCGGATTAAGTAAACGAGCATCGTGCCTGGTCCTGGCCCAGCTGGATCTGGCACGGGGTTGGGCCAAGTTCTCTGCCTGACTCCTCCCGGCCTCCCGGCCTCCCGGCCTCCCGGCCTCCACCCTCCAGCCCAGATGGGGCCTCTGCTCTCATGTGGGACAACGTCCCCCAGATAATCAAGGGGCCATGACCCCCTAAAGGTTACAAAGCAAACTGCCTCCCCAGCCCTTGCCTGCCAGCCCCCCCCCCCATGCCAGGGCCGTGCTGCAGCCTCAGGGACCTCCTGTAAGTCCTGTGTCTCGGGGACCCTCTCCAAGCCAGTTGGAGTGCCCTAGGCCAGGGAAGGAGATGGGCAGAGGCCGGGAGCGGCGATCCCCCACCCTGCTCCCACTCTCAGGGCCTGCTTTGGGCCCTGGATCCAGGAGACCTTGCCCCTGGCTGGTGCCCCCATTCCACTGCACCTCCAGGCAGCCCTCCAGTCACAGTCTTTAGAGAGGAAAGCACAAGTTTCCAGTGGACTAAATTTGCCTGGTTGTAAAACCCAGACTTGTTGGGTAAACTCTCCAAGCAGAAGACAAGAGACGTCGCAGAAGTTGTGCTGGCCGCCCGCAGCTCTCCAGGCCACCCTCCGCCCTCGCTGTGGGTCCAAGGCCTGGGACCGGTGCCCCCGAGGGGTGGGCGCCACGTCCGAGGTCTCCGGTCCTGGGTCCCTGCCCCACCCCGCTCCCGGGCCTAACGGCCAGAACGAAGGCTGCTATCCAGCAGGCTGACTTGCTCTCTGTGGCTTCTGGGGGAAATCGTGTTCTGCTGCCGATCGCGACAGCCATGTGGCGGCCTGCAAGAAGGAAACAGGAAAGAGACAGAAGCAGGGGGCGGGGGTGGGCCAGAAAGGCTGGGTCCTCCAGAGCTGGAGGAGAGGCGCCCTGGCTCCGGGACGCTGGGCGAGGGGCAGAGCTGGCGCCGCCGGTCTCCGGCCCCAAAGCAGCGCTTGTGGTTTACCTGGGCGCTGGACGTTAGCGCCGCTGGCCTGAGGCTGGGGAGGGGTGGCGTTTCCCGGAGCCAGCTCCGGGTCAGGGAGTCCAGGGCTGGAGTGGGGACCGGGAGACAGGACCTAGGAGAGGTGCTGGGACAGGGGCGCCCGGAGAAGGGCCTAGAGGGAGAGAGTCCAGAGGAGGGCGTGGGTGAGGGGCCATTCTAGGTCTGGGGGTTGGGGGCGGACCCAGAGCGGGAGTGGGTGCTAGCGGGCCCTGCAGGCCTCCCCGCCCGTGGCTGCGCGCCCCCGGGAGGCTGGGGAGCTTCTTCTAAGGACGCTTCGAGGAGCCGGGCACAGGGAGCCCCGGGTGTACTCCGACGCAGTCTGCGCTGGAGGGGACAGGGGCTCCGAGAGCGGCGTGGGGCAAACCAAAAGGCGGCTGGACTGGGGGGCCCTCCAGGGCCGCCGTGGGGGCGCATCCTGAGCGCGGGGCGGCTCCAGGACTCCCGCTCTCCCTCCTCAGCGTCTCGGTCCCGCCCGCTGCCTCCCCTTCTGCCGGCCGTCAGCTGCGCTTCCTCGACGTAGCCTCCCCGTAACGACTTGGCCGCTGACCCACATGAGGGACACCGCACAGGGCGAGCGGGCCGAGGCGACCTGGCTGCAGAGCCGCCCCGGGGGCGCACGGGTGGCCACCCCTTCCCACGCTCCCTTAGCCTGCTACAGCTCTGCTCTCCGGCCTGAGCGCCGGCCGCTGCCTTTTAGGGCCTCGGTGTGGCCGCGTCAAAACCCCAGTGGTGGCAGCGCTGCGCGGGTAAACCGCAGGGCAGAAACGTGTCTGAGGTGTCAGCTGAAGAACCCCTTCCCCAGCTGGGGCCGGGCCGGGAGGTGGAGAGCGTGGAACCGAATGGCTCCCTGGAGAAAAGACTGGAGTTGCTGGTGTAAAGCACTTGCACTCGGAGGAGACCGTGGCTGGAATGCAAGCAACTTGAGCTTTGGCCCCTCAGAGGTCCACAGGGAGAAGGCTCCCCTGGGTGAGCCCACCCCCACCCCCCCAATCCCGAGGATCCAGCGCGGCTCCGCGCCTCGTGGCTCCTGCTCGTCGGCACAGCGCCGCCCGCTGAGAGGCTGGGGGCGGCGATGCGACGGCGCTGAGCTTTCTCCCAGCGTCCCGCTGAAGCCACCTGTCCCCTCCGAGCTCCTAGGGCACCGGTTCGGCTGCCCCTGCCCCACTTCCCCACCGCACGCTTGTCTCCCCCTAGCCTGGTAAACGGCCGCCTGACCTTGCAGGGCCGAGGAGCTTCCACCCCAGCCTCCCGCTGCTCCCCCCAGGTGGGGTGCGGGAGTTGGGAGCGGGGCGCACGCGGGACACGCACCGGCTCCGGGCGACCGCGCGGCGCCCTTCCCAGGCCACGCCCGCCGGCGGCCGGGCAGTGCTCGCGTCGAGGGCCGCGGGGGTTGAAGCGGTCTCCAAGGTATTCGCACGGCCCAGCAGCCAGGGTCCTCCCCCGGCCCCCGCCCACCGTTTTCCTGTTCGCAGGTGTCAGGGGCTAAAATGTCCGCTTTGCCCTTTCCCTGATCTTGGAGGAAAAGGCAAGAACTGCAGGCACCTTCCCCCGCCTGGGAACCGCGGCGGCTTCGAGCAGCCCCAGCTCCGCTCACTTTGATCGCTCTTAGTAATTCCAGCTGCGGTCTATTTGTTTGTCATTTCCCCCCTTTCCTCTGGAATCATTATTTATGGCGGGGGCAGGGGGCAGTGTCCGCTGGCAGAATAGAGGCTGGGAGAGAATTTCTGAGACCCGAGAAGGTGAACGCCAGGATTTTCCCTTAAAGGTCACCAAAAAGGAGGGGCGCGGAGGGGCTGGATCTGATCGAGTCGTCTTTGAATCCATTACCCGGAGCATTAACTAATTACCAGATCAGAGAAACGAAAAAATAAATATTCCTTAAAATAACCGAAGGTAATTATAACCCTGTTGTTGACACTAACGATTAATAATTGATCAGGAGTTACACACAATAAATCGTCAATTTATCTCCCCACAAAAATGCAGGCGCTTTGTGTGGCTTCTGCTTGGTTTCTTCCCTCTGGGCATTTCCTCTGAAGATGAGCTCTTTTCCTATTTGGGAGGCAGCCCCCAAACCTCACAGTATCATCTTTAAGAATATTAAATTTAATTTGTGTCAGTCCTATAGAGAACAAAGTAACATTGAGACACCTCTTTAAAAAAGACTTTTCCTTATTATCTTGGGGCCAGGTTTAAACAAACAAACGGAATACATTCTTCCTCTTTCCTTTTACCTGGGATTGCAGAAGAACAGAGGGCTTGTTTCAGAACACATTTCTTTTCTATTACTTTGCCAGTACAGTCCGCCTAGATACCGGCTTCAATGTCTATCTTTCCTAGAAAGACAGAGAACACTCTGCCCTGGCCGTAGGGACAGCAGCCTGTCCTCTGAGCTGGGGGTGGAGGGGCCCCCAGAGCCAGGTGGGGCAGAGGCGGGGCAGCTCTGCCTCTTTCTGTTTGCAGAAGATGCCAGCGAAGTGGTCGAGTCAGTCATAAAGGTGAGGGCTTCTGGGCCGGAAAACCGGCATTGGAGGTGGTTTCTCTCTCACCCTCCCATGGCTGAAGTCCAAATGCATATTGTTAAAACCAGGCCCACTGAGTTCCAGCCGAAGAGAGGAAGGCAGACAAGTGCTTTCATTACCGACAACAGAAAGCCATTTTCAGCAACTGGCAAATTATATTGTCATAGATTAGTTCTCCTTATAATATGCCTTCACGATGTCTGCAGGGATTTGTCTATTGCATAAAGGTTTGAAAATGTATCAAGGGGACATGTCCCCTCTGCGATTTGTAGAGAGATTCAAATGCTGTTAATCACGACATCCGCATATCACAGATTGTTGTGTATCATCCCCAAGATGGATTCTTGGACTAACACATTTTTAAAATATTTAAAATGTTCTATTTGCAAAAGGGCACATTAAAACCTTCCTAGATGGATCTCTATTTTCAATTTTGGGTTAAAAATGAATGTTTTCCTTGGGATTTTCAAGCATTGGATAACTAAAGGGAATTATATGCTGGAAAAATCTGTGGAGTGTTAGTTGGGGAAAACTTCCTAATACATCACCGTGTTGTTCAAATTTGAGCAGGGCTGCCCCTCGTGCGCGGATAAATTGGCCTGTCTGGCCGGGCCCTGGCCGTGGTCGTTGGGGTACACTAACTCTGCAACGTGAACACTTGCACGCCCTTTGAAGCGGTCCTGGGGCGCGCAGGGACTAAGAAGCGCGGCGCCCCGCACCGCCCGGGGTCTGCGAGTCTCTGATAAACCAGAGCCCGGGCCGAGCCGCGCCGAGAGCGAGCGCTGGGCCGGGGAGCGGGGTCGGCTCTCCAGGCTGCGGCGCTGCCCCGCAGCCGGCTTCCGCGCCCCCGCCTCTCGGCAGACAAAGGTGCGCGAAGTTCTTTCCAACTTTCAAAGGCTGGGCAGCTCTGCAGAAACAATCACTCTTTCATTGGGAACGAATGCTGACATTTGGCGGGCGCGGGAGGCAGCGCCCCCGGGGCTCGCGGCAGCGCCTGCCCCGCGGGGCCCACCTGGGGTGGAAGCCCGAGTTCCGAGAAGTCGGCTCGGTGAAGCCCCGGGCCGCCGAGGGCAGGGGTCTCCCGCGGCCGGAGAAGAGGGCGCGGGGCCGAAGCCTGCACCCCGCTGCCCCGCCGCCACCGCCCCCCAGACGCCCCGAGACGCCCCGGCCGCTCTGCTCCGCCTCCGTCGGCTCGGGCCGCTGAGCCAAGTGCAAACGTGTCTCTCGGCCGGCTGAAGAATTTTAACTAGCCTTTAAAGCAAAGAATACCCCCCTGCGGACTCCCAGCCGATTAACTGCCTTCCCCGAGGAAGGCTGGCTGGCTCTCGTTTCTTCCTGCCTCCTCTCGTCATCAACTGTGTGGGGAGGTCCTCCACACGTCTCTAAAACGTCACTCGAAGCCCCTTGATATTCTCACTGAGTACTTAAAAGTCGTTAATCCAGAAAGGAATTCAGGTCAGGAGCAGGGTGGGTAAATTACGGCAATTTGTTGGGCATGTAAACATCAAAGAAGATTCGTTAACCTTGGCTAATCTCGGCGCTGTTTTGAGTTTTCACCAATTGACAAGTGCAGGTTGTCCCAGAGAGCCGGGGTGTGGGTGTGTGCCCCTGTGAGTGTGTGCACGTGTGTGTAGGGGCAGGGAGCCGAGGTCACATGTCCAGGGAAAACACTCTTCCCTGCTCCCAAGGGAGAGAGCTTTTATCCAGGCTTCAATTTCTGAACAGACGCACAAAGATCAATTTTTCCTTGGGTGCCATACCCGGAAGTCAGGCACTCTTTGAAAAGATGTGGTGCCTCAAGGGTTGGGTCTTCCTTAGGGTGTATGGTCTTTCAGTGTTTATTGGTTAAGTATCATTACCTTTCAGAACTTCTCGCCGGGTTCTTCTCAATACCCAGGTTCTGCCTAACGGAGCTATTGCTGCCAGGTGCTTTTTATTCCCAGCCGCTTAATGAAACGTAGCTAATAATAAAAGAAAACCACTTAAGATCTTCGTATAAGAAATCTAAAATGCTTTCTTGGGCGGGGGGGAACATAGGCTGATTTTACAGAAGTTCTATGCAGATTTCACATCTAAAACAACATGCAGACACCCTCAAAGCTCACTTTTCCTTCCCCAGAGACTGGCGCTTGTTTTCTCCCAGACACACTCCATGGAGTGGCTGCCTGCCGGGTTAAAATAGCTCTCCTCGCACTAGACAGCTCAGTCTCACACATTTCCATTTCTATTATGAGGGGAGGCAGGAATGAGAGAAAAATAGTTCTCCAACCCAAAGATTGGCTTGATGTCTGATCTCTAATGCAAATAGATTTAAAGCCAACCAAAGGCGGAAGTCCTGCCGACAGCAGGACTTACATGCCCCTCAGACAAGCCACAATCCCTCCCCACCTCCCCACCCCCACTAGCCTGGCTGTCCAGGTATCACTCCTCTTGGGCTTGGCCTTAAGTATCTAAGTATCTACTTTCCAACGCCCCTTTCTAAGGAGACCCCAGCACGAGGCCACTGATTGCCAAGGCACAAAAAGCCACTGGAGAGAGATCCGTTTGTCAATATCAACTGGCCCAGCAATTTTCCATCCAGACACATTGGCCTATCGGAGCTGGCAGATGTTTAGACAAGATTTTATAAATTGTTCAATATCAGCCCATAATGAACCCCAACTGACCATTCCAAAGCAGCTAAAAGCAGCCAGGATCTCCCCCGCTGGGATCCAATAATGTGCTCATGCTGCAACATTATTAATCATGGAATAAAATAGATGAGCCTCTTGAAAAATAAGTGTATGATTGATTAAAGGGCAATCTAAGAAGCTATTATTCTTGTTTTATAACCGTGAGTTATATTCACTCAATTTATCTTTGGAGAGGAAATAAATGATTGTTCATTTATTTTCTGAAATTATATTATATTGGATATTCATATAATCTTGCTGAAAATTAAACTGACAGGTTTGCTGCTTTTGTGATACTAATCCAAGGGTGAGCCTTGCTTGACTCCACATTTTTTAGACTTGTCCTATAATTAGGAAGTGAGTAAGTAGCGGCGAGGCCATAATCTAAGGTTGTTTAAACTTTCCTTTTCCCCCAGGCTAAGGGTAAGAGACACTAAAAGGAAAACACATCTCTCCCTCCAGATTTTCACCTTGTGTTTTTTTCATGTGAATTCTACAAAGAGGAGAGTTAAAGAACCATTCAATAGAGTTTTAAAATCTATGCCAATTTGGGTAATTCAGGCTTTAAAAAAAACACAATTATCTCCACCAGGAATCTACTGGTAGAGTGTAAGTCTCCATTATCCACATTATTCCAATTTTCCAGTTCAGTTTACTGAAGCCAGCATCAGAAAGAAATATCAAATGGGTTCGACCCCAAGGCATAGGGCTATTGAATCGCTTTATTTTGCCAAGGCTTTTATTTACACTAACAAGTAATGGGCAAATTCAGAGCACAAAAGCTTAATTTTCTTGCAAGACATTTGTATATAAATAATCTAGAACCATATGAATCTTCCTCCTGTGCATCTCTTTCATCTGCCTTTTTTTATGAAAATGAGGAGAGAGAGATTATTTCACAGTTTCATCAAAAGACCTGAGGTCAGCTCTCAGAGGGGAGGGGAGCTGCTGCCTCCACTGCTTTCTGCCCAAACCACTCTTCCGGCAAAATGAGGCCCAAACGCCACGCTGCTGTAAGCTAGTCTGTTTTTATTTACAATTTAAGATATAAATTAGTCAAGAATTTTTGTTAAACAACCGACAAAGATTGTATAACCAGCAATGTTCAAATAAAAACCAGGCAGAATTTATTTACAAAAAGTTTAGATTCCATTGCAATACAACTTGCATAAATTACTAGAAGCTTTATATCATTATAAAAATAAATATCAAATTTGTTTCCACTTCTTAAGTACTCAAGTTCTTCAATCACGTTTTATTATTTCTACTGTGTACATCTTTTACAAATAAATTTTACAGTTCTATCACACCTATAGGATATATATATATATATACCGTGGCAATGAAGTGATCAATTCAAGATATCCTGAGGAAAAAAAAACAGATTGTTTTCAAAAGTCACACATACATCGGGGAAGCTATACTATCGCCAACAAATTCACATATGCCCAACCAAAGTCTGTTCTGATCACCGTAGTCTGTGAAGCCACAGTGCTCTGTGGAGTCCTCCTCCTCCCAGGAGCACAGGCACGGTCCAGATTTAGATATCTTGTTATATATCTCGATAGACAGACAGACAGACGGATGGATGGATAGATGGATATCTGTATATATATTAGCTTGGGAAGAGAGGACAGCCTGCTGACTTTTTTCAAAGCAATTGTGACATCTACCTGTGGACCAAGGGAAAAACCAAATCATCCCAAACCCTTCTTTTCCACACCAATACAATCACATTATCCAAAGGAGCCCATCGGAAATGGTTCTGCCTCTTTTCCATCTCCAAGATCTGACTTGGTCATTCTGCCTCATTGTAAAGTAACATATTTTTTGAGAAGCTGCTTTGAGCGGGGTGAAACAGTGGGGTCCCAGCTGCCCCATCTGTACGTGCAGGGGCGGCCTGAGGAGAGGCTGCATGTGGCTCACCCTTCTCTGCAGCCATCACCCACCCCAACTTGGATACCTAAAGTTCCAGGACACCAGCTCCTCAAAACAGGTGCCTATGACATGCCTTGCAAGGTAAATATGGTTCCAAATTGCACACAAACGCCCAGATGTCAATCACCTATTTCTTTTTTTTTTTTTCAAAAAGAAAATAGCAGGGGAGTAATATACACTTTCAGTTAAAGGAGCAATCCTTCCGAAATTAACTTGTGAGAAAAGGAGGGATTCTATAAGACAGAACGGATTCTCTCCCCCACTTAAAGGGGAAAGAAAAGCAAGAAAAGATGGCAGCGCTCTGTCCTCCAGCCCCATATGACAAGAAGCAAGAAATGCACACTGAGCGAGTGCCCTGGGCCCTGGGCCCTGGACGGCTCCACTTACTTGGACTGTGAACGGCCCTCTATAGGTAAGGCTGGATGCCCCCACCGCTGGCGTGGCCCTCGCTGGCATCTGTCAGGGGAGGGGGCAGTTAGTCGCAGCCGGCCCGCAGCCCCTCCTGCACCAGCCCTCATACCCTGCCCCAGGCGCAAGGAGCCGGGGAAAGCCCACTTTATCCATCACCACCCGGGGACAGATCTCGGTCCTGTTTCACGGCTCATGACATCTGTCTCCCTAGAACCCCCCTTTCAGGCGTTATTGGCTCACACCCGATGAGTAACAGAGGCCACGGGTGGGGGCAGTTAAGAAACGGGCTGGTTTTTACAGGGAATGCCTTGGAGACAAACCGCACGTTTTGCTCCCGGCCGGCTAAAGGGATTCAGCGGAGCGGCCACTTAACCAAGGAAACACACAGCAGCTTCAGCTCATCAGCAGGGCTCCAAGCTGCAATTGGCACTCAGGGCCCATTTGTATTTGCTCAAACTACAAGCCCTGGTGATGATGGGATAATCACGGCCATCATCATCATCATCATCATAAAAGAGTCGATAACTGGCTACTTCCTAATGCACGCGCCAGGCAAGGGCTTTGGCTTCCCGGCCTCACCCCCGGCCCTCCCAGGTCAGAGGCAGAGCACCTTCTGCCCACCCCGTCACCCCTTTCCTTGGCACGGTTCCCTCTGCCCTACGAATGGGCCTCCCCCCAACCCAGCCTCCCGATTTCCCAGCGGGCCGCGGCTGGCTCCCCGCCCCCGAGGACCCCCGGGCCTGGGCCGCCTACCTTTCTTGGGCTCGTAGCCGCCGCCCGCGGGCCTGTAGTGGGGCTCCAGCGGGTGCGCGCCCGTCTTGCCCGCGTCGCTCCCGGCTTTGGGCGCCGCGTGCAGAGCCTCGCCCGCGGCCGCCGAGTTGTACCGCAGGAGGCTCTGGCCCTGCAGCGCCGCATTCAAGTTCCCGTAGTTTGTGTAGTTGCCGTAGAAGGGCGACGTGTAGTAGAGGTGGCGGCCGAGCAGCGGCGACGCGGGGTAGGGAGAGCCACCCGGCGGCGCCCCGGAGGAGGCGGGCGCCGCCGCCGTCGGTAGCCCTGGCGGCCCGCAGCTCGGGCCCAGACTCGGCTGCTTGAGGTCCGACGTTGCGATCTCGGCGAGCGACCACAGCTTGGGCTTGCTGGCCGGCGGCGGCGCGCCCGGCGACGTCCGGCTGCCCAGGGGCGCCTTACCGCCGCCGCGGGCCGCAGGCTCGGGCGGGGGGCTCAGCAGCGGCGCCTCCACGCCGGTCAGCGGCGACGAGGTCACGGGCTTGGGTGGCGCCAGGTCCTGCTCGCCCTCCTCATCCTCGTCCTCGTCGTCCTCCAGGTCATCGTACTTGTCCTTGCACTCCGAGCCCGACTCGCACAGGGGTTCCCCGGCACCGCACGGCAGCTTCTCCCCGTCCGACTCGGCCGAGCACGAGTGATCCGTCAGCGAGTCGACGTGCAGGCTGATCCCTGGGGGGACGCGGACACAGTCAGTGACACGCGGAGATAGCGCAGGCCTCTGGGGTCCCCTCTGCCCCATGTCCTGGCGCACCGGGCCCGCCTGCACCATCTCGGACCGCGCGCCAGCCCCAGCCACGTGGCGGGAGGCCCGGGATCTCCCCCGGGCGTGCCCGGAGCAGCCGATCGGCCGAACCCGGCTCAGGCGCTCAGGGCCGGCGGTGCGGGCCAGGCCGGCAGCTCCCTCTCTGCGCTCAGCTCCGCGCCCCGCCTGGGAAGAAAGCTCCCCGCGGCCCTGCTCACCTTCGTCCTCCGCCGAGGTCTCCTCCTGCGCCTTGCCCGGACTCTTCACCTTGCTCCTCGCCGCCGCGTCGCCCTCGTCCTCGTCCTCATCCTCGCTTTTGTTCCGCGGGGCCCACGTCATCTTGTTCTCCTTCTTGAGGCGGCGGCGCGCGTTGGCGAACCAGGTGGAGACCTGCGTGAGGGTCATCTTGGTGATGATGGCCAGCATGATCTTCTCGCCCTTGGTGGGGTAAGGGTTCTTGCGGTGCTCCTGCAGCCAGGCCTTCAGCGTGGCCGTGGCGTCCCGCGTGGCGTTCTTGCGGTACGCGGGGTCGTTGAGCTGGTACGGGTAGGCCGCGCTGCCGTAAGGGTGGTAGCTGATGGCGCCGGTCATGCCGGTCGTGTGCGCGTCGTAGGGAGCGCCCTGGAAGCGACAAGAGCCCGGTGAGCGGGACGCGCGGTGCCGGGACAGCGACGAGTCCGGAGGTCACCCCTCCTCCCGCCCGCGGCCACCTTCCCCACGCTGCGTGTCCGGTGCGGGAGTCGCGCTCCGCACCGCCGGACGAACGCCGCGGGTAATTTAGGGCCAGCCGTCGACCACGAAAGTGCTTTAGATGCATTCTTGAATTTTGGGCTTATCTTCCCCGGAAAACCCCTGAGCCGCGCCCTGGGCCGCGCGTAGGGATGAACGCCCGTGCGCGGGCACTCGGGCCTCCAGGTAGTTGCTTGATATCTAAATTTCTCCGGATACTCCAAGGGCTGCTGCTCGCGACAACCCCTGACCCGCCCTTATATGGTTAAAAAAGCCACCCCCGAGCCCCAGCTCCACCATTCACGGCTCTAAACGCCGCAAACCCAATTTGCAACTGAGAAGCCCGGCACCGTTTCCCATTCTTCAAAGGCGCGGTAATTAGCATTTTAATTCCGTCTTTAACGTTTAAATTCCAGACATTTGCAGCCTTCTCCGAGGTCCCCGCTCCTCAGTCGTGGCCCTGGCATTCCCCCGAAGGCGGACAGCGGCGACAACCCCCAGAATGGCCTTATTCGCCCTTCGCCCCAGCCCGGGCCGGCCCAGCTGCGGACCCGCGAGGCGCGCGCTCCGACCTCGGGTTGGGGAGTAGGCGCTGCTCTCGGGGCGACCGACTGCGGGGGGCGCCGAGCAGGCGACCCGCCCGCGGACACGTTTCCCGAAAGCCAGACCTGTGGTAGAGACTTGAGCCGAGGCCGGGAGGCGCCGGGCCGCGACCCGGAGCCCCCTGCGCCGCCGCCCGCCGCCCCGCTCCCTCCCCGATCCCGGGTACCCCTGTGCCCCAAGCCCGGAAAATCAGCCACACGGCCCGCCGCCGCCCCGGAGAGCCCGTCGCCCGGCTACAGCGCGTGAACAGCGGGGTCAACGCACGGCAGCTCCCGGCCCCGTAGCGTCGCGCTTTCCGGGTTTTGGGGAAGCGACCCGGAGCCGAGCGGGAGCGCTGCCTCCCGCGGGCCCCCACGCCCGCCCGCCCGCCGGGCCCGCGCCGCGGTTACCATGTAGGACGGGAAGCCGGCGGCCGCGTCGGCCGAGTACTGCAGCGGGCCGCCGAAGCCGGTGGCCGCCTGCGCCGTGAAGGCCGCGGAGCCGGGGTACGGGCTGAAGGCCGAGCCCGACGCCGAGCGCGCCAGCTCCTCGCTGCGCGGGGCCGCCAACGCCGACGCGCCGTACGCGGGGCACGAGTAGAGCGCCAGCGAGCCGGGCGCCTGGTACAGGTAGCCCTGCGGGTAGGACATGGTGGCGCGGGGCGCGGGCCCGCGTCACGCCGAGCAGCGGGCAGGGCGCGCGGCGCCCCCCATCCACGGGCGGCCCGCGGGCCGAGGGAGCGGCGGGGCGGCGGGGCGGCGGCGGCGCGGAGCCGGTGGGCGCAGCCGCGCGCCAGGCCGGCGGTCGGGGTTTGGGGGAGTCGCGAGTCGGGAGTGAGGAGTTGAGGAAGGAGCGCTCGAGTTTCCGAGGGACATTGGAACGCGCAGCTGTCCGTCACGCGCTCATCTGCATATTCGGGCGCCCGCCCCCTCCCCCGCCCCGCCCGCTCCGCCCGCTGCAGCCACCCGGCCGCGGCCGGGGGAGGGGCAAGGGGGCCGGGGGGTGGGGGTGGCTGTCGTGCGGAGGAGAGGGAGGCGGGAGCGAGGCGGGAGGGAGGGACGCGCAGCCTTTTGTGGCGCAGCCGCCGCTCGCGCAGCGCCAGCCCGCGACCCGGCTGCCTGGTCCGGCCGAGCTCTCGCCCCGGCGCGCACCCCCCACCCACTCCCCCGCCCTACCCCCACCGCACCACAGCCACTCCCCCTGGTCTCGGTCGCTCCCGCGGCCACGCCCCCGTTCCCCAACCAGCAGCTCGGCCCACACCGACCAGGGAGAGGCCGCCCGCAGTCCGGCCAGGCCGGGTCCACTCGGGGGACGCCAGGCCCGTGTCACCGCCCTCTCCACCCGAAGAGGCCGGCCCAGGTGACTGCGCGGTGGACCGCAGCCCCGGGACCAGAGGCCGCGGGGGCTGGGCGGGGACAGACCGTGGCACCCGTGGCCCTGGCCACCTTGGGGTGGCGTGCGCGGCCCTCCCTTCCACCTTCCTCGGCCTGCTCTGCCTCGCGGACCGGAGGCCCCCCGCGCTGGGTCGCCTGCCCCGTTGCCCCTCGCGGACGAGCGAGTCCCTGTCCTAGGCTCCTTCTCTGCAAACTGCCTGAGCGCCAGGAGGCGAATCTTCCGCCACTGAGTGAGCGGTGGAGTCCTCGCTGCAGGACTTACCGCCGTTGGGAGCCTCTGGTCACAAGCCGCCACCGCTTCACCCAGGATGACGCCCTTCCCCCAAGGGTTATTTTCTTTTAATTTTTCATAAGTTGGCCCTCTTTTGCATTCGGATGGACAGACAACACACTGGGGGAATGTCTGTTACCGGACCCACCGCCCCTGGCACTACGAGAATCCGAGAGAAGCGACGGGCAGGTGGCGCGGTTGCAGCGGGCAGCGCAGGTAGCTCAGGTAACTCAGGTAATTGGCGGCACGGAGGCGCCTTGCAGGCCCAGAGGCGAATTACTTAGCGACCGGCCCCGGGACCCAGGTCTCCGCACTCCCTCCCCATCACTGTCCCCACCTCCACCCCCCGAGGCTGGCGGAAGAGGGCGCCTGGCGACTAGGCCCGAGGGGCCACCGGTGTGGGGCGCTCAGAGATGCGCAGCTGTACGGGTGTGGGCGGGCCGGGCCGGAGATGCCCATCCCACCCGTACCTCATCACGGGTGGAGGCCGCGGGGTAAGAGCGCCGCCGGGAGCTGGGACGCGCCGGGCGGGCGGCGGGGCGGGAGCTCCAGGCCGCAGCTCGGGTCCCTTCCGCTTGCCCCCTTTCCCGCTCCCGCGCGCTCTGCAGCCTTCCGTGCGGCTTCGTTTGCCGCATTCCGGTCCCAGTGGTGCGAGTGCTGTGCGTATCCTCCGGCCCCTCTGCGGGGCGCGGCTGCGGCGCGGGAAAGCAGAGGCTGGGGCGAGCGTTGCGGGCGTGGGCGCACGGTGACCCCTTCCGGCATGGGCAGGTCCGAGGGAGCCGGTGGTAAACTGCCCGGTCCTGCTGGCGAAGGAGGCCACCCACCTGCACGCGGCAGGCGTGAGGCCCCGGGAAGGTGCGATCCTTCACCAGCCCCCCAACACGTCCCTGAACCTCTCGCCCCCTCCCTGCCTGTGCTCCCACCCGCCGCTGCCCCATACACGGTGCCCTCCACAAAGCACCCCCACTCGCCTTTCGCCCCAACCCCCTGCACTCATCACCAGCCACACCATACCATATACATCCCCCCACCATACACACATGCACCCCTTAGTATCACCGCAGGCAGACGCCCCCCATACACAGTCCTCCCTCCCCCAGCCCACCACGTGCCACCCACTGGGGTCCCTGCAAAGGCCCTGCGGGGCGTTTCAGCCAATACTGGGATCCCACGTGGGACTTCCTAATTCAGTTCAGGGCAGATATTTTCAGTCAATTACCACAGGTTTAGAAAAGAAAGCAAGAGGCCCCAGCAGCCCCGCGAAGCATGCCCTGACGGGATCTCGGACTTTTTTGGTCTTGCAGGGAGGGAATTCTGCCAGGAGGGAACCGTAAATGAGCTGCGCACGGCCGGCTCACCCACGCAGACAGCGCCGGCTTCGGTTGCAGCATTCCGGGGGCCCTTCCAATCCCATTGATTTAAGTGAATAAACTGGGGTCTAATTTTTTACTATCGGGGGTGAGTGGCCTCCAGTATTTCCATCTCTAAAGACCAGTTCCTGTTGGGTTTCATTTGCATCAGGGGCTCGCCCCGCCCCCCCCCCCCCCCATCCCCGGCCTGGTCTCAGCCAGAGGCAGGAGGGAAAACAGCGAGTTCTTACAAAAACATGCCCCTGTCCAAGCCAGAGCGTATGCCAGGTACCCCGGATTTGACAGCAGTTAAACACTAGCAGACCAGCCCACGTGGCTTCGGAGGGTCTCCGGGACCAGCTGCCCAGGGCGCGTCACCAGAGGCACAGGGCTCTTGGGCGCGGCGCCGCGGCTGCTGACCGCCTCTTCCCTGCTCGCGTGTAGTTTTCACCCAGCAATTATACTCCTCCACTGAAATTTAAATTTTCCATACTGCCTGTTACTAATAAAAACCGTCTACCTTGCACTGTTAAACAGTCGAATCGTACTACATGCCGTTTTTATTGGGAGTGACTGTAGCAAATTAAAATGCCTACGCAGAGACTTTAAAACTCTCGCTCTGCCTTGTTGTTGGAAAACAGAAACTCCGTTTCGCTTTAAAGCTCCATGATTTCTTAAGTTCACTTTTCCTCTTCTTAGGTTAAAGTTGGCTTTGCCATCCTAAAATGTCAGTCGCGATGCAAGGACGCTGCGAAGCGAGGAGCCCCGCCGCGTCGTGCCAGCGCGGCTCGGGTCACCGCGGCGCAGCGGCCTCGCAGGGAGCGCACCGTGCGTCCCGGCCCACAGGCGTCGCTCCGGGGAGCAGGACGCGACGCAGAACGGAGGCCCGGGCGGCCGGACTGGTGGGTACGGCCCGGCACATGGCATATGCGGCTTACCAGTTGCCGTCCAAGCTGGAAGGAAAGAGAATGAACAGGAAAAGGAGACTTAAAAACGGCTTTGAAAGCGCGATCGCTTGAAACCCTTGCCCAGGCAGCCTGTGGTTTCAGGTTCACCGTGGATCCTGCCCCGCCCTTCTCCCACCGCATGTGTGCATTTAAAAAGTGAGTTATCACCGCCCTATCTTTGTTTCTGGTGGAAACAGTGGCCGATGTACTTAAGAACAAGTCAGCGGGGCCGCGCGCATTCCAACGATCCGGGATTCCCTGCGAAGCCGGGAGCCCAGAGATGCCGGACACGCGGGTTCGGATTCCGGGCACCGCTCTGGCACCAAGCTGGCAGTCAGGGAGCCGAGGCGCTCGCCGCCCAGGGCCCTGTCCTGGAGCTTTCCGGGGCTCCGGGCGGCGCAGGAGGCGACGCGGGCCGAAGTCCTGCGGGCGGGCGGCGAGGGGGCGCTGTGGCCCGCGCTCCAGCCTCGTCCCACAGCGGTGGCCCCAGTGCGGTCCCCGCGCGCCACTGAAGGGCTGCGGACAAACCTGAGCTTGCTGCGGCCCACCCCCTCCCGTGTCGGTGGGATTCGGGAAGAAATAAAATAAAGTGAGGGCATTTCAATAAAACTTGAGCCGCGCACGACAATTTTTCTCATTCTGTGTTACTCAGGCCATCCGTGAATTTTTTAAGACTGGTGGAAAATAGCATTTGGAGGCGTATTTTTTTTTCTTTCTGCTATATGATTAAGAATACACATTTTGCATAGATTCCCTTTATAATCTTTAAAATGCAAGTTGTTCCAACATATCAAATCATATTCCTATTATACCATAATAAACTAGCCTTCCGGTTCCAGGGCTGCCCGCTGCTTATGGAGGAAGTGACAGCAAAAGAGGAAAAGCGGGGCGGGGGAGAGGTTGAAATGTGATTTTCCCTTCCCTTCCCTTCCCTTCCTTTCCCTTTTCTTCCCTTTCCTTATGAAAATGAAATACGTCCTTACGCAATGTACAAAGTCTAAGTCAAAATGAAGCGTAGGTATTTCGGGCGGCACCGCTTGTCCTCAGCACTCCACGAGCCCTTTCGATTTCAGGTGCAACGGTGTATGTGGGTTCACAGATATGCTTCTGGGACGTACACGTTTCCCCGGAAAACCCGCCGAGGAGCATCTGTAACGGCAGGGGAGGCTGGCCCGCCCCTCCTTTCCTGGAATGAGACTCGGGAGCCCCGCTTGAGGTGCCACCAAGCCAGGGCGCCTGCCGGGCGGTGGCGAGATGGGCGGGAGCGCCCTGGGGGCTGGAAGGGTGCCGTCCCGCGGCCAGGCGCCTGGAATCTGCGGCAGGGGCAGGAGGCAGGGTCTCTCCGATGCTGAGAAAGGCGCCCTCAGTTAACGTCTTTTAATTGTCTTGCTCTTGAGCTCGGGGCTCCAGCGAGCGCTCTTCGCTTCCTGCAGTTTCTCTTCGCTGGAGACTCGGAAGAACCCTCGTCCCTCCATTGCCCAGCATCGTTCATACTCGCTGTCCTTCTCCCCCTCTCCCTGCTGCCCCCCTCTTTTGCCCCCCTGCTCCCTTAGCGATCCCTTCCCGGCTTACCCTTCTCCCGGCCCAGGTCTGGCCTCCCCCTCGCCTCCTGGCGAGGCGCCTGCCAGGCCCCTGGTGGCGGTCACCCCCTGACCTGGGCCGCACCCCTGGCGTTGGCTGCGCTCCCACGCGCGCCGGGACACCCTGCGTCCTGCCAGTCTCGCCTCTGCGGCGCGTCTAGGCCCATGCCTCGAGGGAGCCCGGCGCGGGGCGCCCGGGAGCCCCGAGAGAGGAAGGAAAGGCGGAGACGTCATGGAATTGGACGGGCCTGAGAGACTTTAAAGGATCGCAGTTAAAAGGAGACCGTTTCAGGCGCAGCGAAGACCTAACCGCCTTAGCTCTCAGCATGCCAGCTGTTGAAGGCGAAATGTTTGGAACTCAGCTGTATCATCTTTTCCCACGCGCGCCCAAATAGGCGTTGACCTCCGCACATAAAGACAAGAGACACGCCGACTGACAGACGGACTGCACTTCCAGGAGAGGTCGGCGCGTCTCCGCTGAGCTATTCTGGGCAAGTGGAAACAGATGAAGTGTTGTCAGGTTTTTGGTGGTGGCTGTTTGCTTCAGCAAGACACTTTTAAAGAGCTTGGCTCACGCCCCCTGCTCCTCCGCTGCTGCGTGGCCTCATCTTCACGGAGTCCCCTGGGTGGCGAGGCGTGAACGCAGACGCCAAGGCGGGCCACGAGCAGGACAGACCCCTCACTTGCAAGAAAAGCATTGGAGAAGGAAGAGTTTCTTGAGCCATTTTACAGTTCCTGTTCTCAAAGGAGCGTTTGGAGTGATGTTTAACATCCTTTGATAACTCTTAATTCCGTTGTACACCCTGAAAAAGGCGCCCCCAACACCCGCTGCTGCGCATGCTCCTGCCCCGCCCCCACACTTCCCCTTTTCCAAATCCTCCCCCCCCCCCCCCCCCCCCCCCTGGGAGGGGCAGAGGGGGGTTTAAAAAAAAAAAAAATAGGGCCGAGAATGCATGAAAAAAAATTAATAAATTTGATTGCATTAAAAGTAAAACTTCAGTTTTTAAATGGGAAAGTCCATATACATGATAAAGAATTAAAAAGTTCTTACCCACGAAAAATTATGAAAACCAACCTGTGAAGACAAGCTGCCCAGGGGGAGAATGGGCCAGGGATAGGAACAAGCCATTCACACAGAACTGCAGAAGCTGGCTGTGCAAAAATGCTCACTCACTAGCAATGGGGTAGACAGAAAAGAGGCCACTTCACACCCATGACGTGAGGCCAACCGTGGCCCTTGGTGTCCCTGTGTGAGTTGAAATTGGCACAAACAAACCAGGGAGACATCTGACAATGTCCTGCACAGCCTCTCTTGTCCGGCAACCCGATGCCTCATTGTTCACCAGAGAGAAAATGTCACAGGTGAGGGCGTGGGGCAGGACCAGCTCCAGGGCAGTGTTGGCAAGAGGCAAGGCTGGCGGCAGCTAAGGGGCAACCAGCGGAGGACTGGACGGACCACGGGAGGCAGAGTTCCCAGAGCAGAATGCTCCTCTGTGGTGTCAGCGGAGGTGAGTCCTGAAGGGGGAAATTGGAGTGGGAAATTAAAGAAGGAAGCCACAGGCTGCTGGGCTGCTAGCACTTTAAAAGCAAACACTGGTGTTTTGGGAGGTTAAGATCAAACTGGCAGGAGGGAAACTAAGAACAGCTCAAGCCAGTGAGTGTCTCTAAGGAGAGGGGAATTGCCAGCAGCAGTCCCCAACTCTATTAGTAATGTTTTATTTCTGAAAAATGTATCTGAAGTAAATGCAGCAAAATGTTGATGATCCTTGGCTTGGAGTAATGAGTACTTGTGATGATATTACACTGTGTTTTCCCATCGTGTGAGATATTCTATGTTTTGAAAATTAGGGTTAAGGTAAGTATTAGAAGTGTCATAGTACAGAATTATAATGCCCTCCTGTTGGGGGTACTTTAAAAAAGAACGCTTTCTTAAAATTTTCATTCTCCATCTCTGCCTCCCTTTTTCCAGTTTTCCTCCCCCATCAAAATAAAAAGAGAGAGAAGAGAGAGAGATGCCTTGAATTTGTGGTTTAGACCTTTAAACTAATTGCCACCTGTGCATCTGCCTTTGTGCCCTTACCTGGAGCAAGGCTGCCTTCCTGGTGGGCCAGCCTAGGGGAGCCCTGGGTCCCATTCCCAGGCTGGAGGTCCTTAGGAGAAGTGGGGGACCCTGGCTATTCTTTCGGTCCATTGCCGAGCATGTCGGGCTGCCCCGGGAGGAAGGCCAGCCTGGCCTGCAGGTCACTCAGGGAACGGTGTGTGTTCACACTTGTGAAACTCGGCATCTCTCTGTATTAGAGAGGGGAGAGAGGGACAAGCAGGGAGGGCAGAGTGGAGGCTGCAAAGAGAACAGAGGCAGGGGCAGAGGGAGGCAGGGCCCCGCCTCACTGTTCAGCTGGACATCGGGGTTCTGGCTGACCCCAAGGGACTGGGAATCCCCACACCACTCTGAGGAGAGCCAAGGGGCTTTCTTGGACCCCACGCACTCTCAAGCCTCAGTGGCTCCCCTTTACTGCAGCCAGAGGGATCTTTGCAAACACAAATGTGTGCAAAGCCTTTGGCCAGTGGGGGCGCACATCCCACCCCATGTTTCCTTCCCCTGCTGCTGCCCCACTCTCTGCCCCAAGCTCTGGGGACAGGCCAATGTTGCTGAAGTCTGCCCCCACTGCACTGCCCTGAACAGCAGGCCCCTTCCCCTTTCATGGTGGTGGAGCCTCTGGGGAGGCTCAAGGCCTGTCTTGCAGCCTGGAAGAGGGGACAGTCGCGGGAGGTCTCGGTGATGTGAGCCATTCTCACCTTGTTCAGTCCAGACAGGGAAGGGGCCCTCTTTCCTGGTACCCAAACACTTCCAAAGACTCCCCTTTGCTCAGGAGGCTGCTGTCTGCGGCCCCCAGGCCTCGCAACCCGGGCTGGCTGCGCACCCAAGCCCACGGGCCGCCGGCGCTGCACCCCCCAAGCCCCACTGAGAGCCCCAAGGCATGGTCCCCTCTACCCTCCCCCTAGAGCTCAGGACAGGCCTCCCGGGCTCCAGCTCCAGCCTCTGCTCCCAGCCCCTGCCGGCGCGCACCTGGGAGTGTGCAGAGCCCTGGCCGGGGGTGGAGGGGATGGGGTGGGCGTGGGGGAGGGGGCAGTCCGACGCACAGGGGCCTCCAGGGGCGGGGCGGGGCCTCGGGGCTGCCTGGGACGCCTGGCTAATGGTTATTGGCTGAATGAACGACCCACCCTGGTTTTCCTATCAGAGGGAAAGCTGGTATTGAGGGCGGGAAACAGAAGCAGCGGGCGAGTGTGCTCTCCTCTCTTCTCTCAGCAAGGAGGACCTCAGGGGACACCTCTCGGGAGCCCGCGCCCCCGAGAAGAAAGCGCAAGGCTCGACTGTGGAGGAGAGCCTTTTGGGGCATGATAGATATGCACATTTGGAATAACATTTAGGTTTCAAAATTACCTCCTGTCTAAGCAGTGAGCGCAGTCTTGAATCTTGAGAAGAGGGAATACGCGCATTTCTCTCTCTCAAGGGTGTGGTTCCCAGCACTTAGTAGACACACATCAAAATTATTTGTTGAGTGAATGAATGCATGTTGATCTTCGGGAAAAAATAAACTTTATGAAAAGCAAAATAAACTGATATTTTAGTAGAAAATTCACAGTGGGAAAGAGTTATAAATATAGCACCTAAAAAGTAAATTATGCACATCTGTGGCCATTTGATTTTTGAAGAGGGTGTCAAGACTGTCACTGCAGAAAGAACCCTCTTCCACAAACGGTGCTGGGACAACTGGAGATCCACATGCAAAGAATGACATTGTACCCTCACCTTACAGCATATACAAAAGTGATCTCAAAATACGTCAAAGATCCACATTTAATTAACTCTTAACCATAAATCTCTTAGAGGAAAACATAGAGGCAAGTTTTCATGACCATGGAGTTGGCAATGGACTTTAAAATATGACCCAAAAGCAGGGGCAAGAAAATTTAAAAAAGGAAAAATTTAACTTCATTAAAATTTACTTTTTTTTTTTTTTTTTTGCACATAAGAGATATGAAGAGACTGTAAAGACAGCCCACAGAATGGGAGAAAACAGGTGCAAATCATATGACTGACTTTAATGTCATACTAAGATTTTAATGTCCAGAATAGATTTAAAAATCTTACAGTTTGGCACCAGAAATACAAACAACTCCAATTAAAAAATAGGCAAGGAACAATCTCCAAGGGAACAGCAATAGTCTTCTGAGTGTAGGGACAGTGCCTGTCAAAATAGGATGACCCACTGATGGTTTTTTTGTTTTTGTTTTTTTTTATTGATTACTACCTTTGTGAGTTTTTGCTCTTGCAAATGAGACTTAGCCTGCAGTAGTGGCGTGCCTAAGGGTTGCCACCTGAGAGCCTCCTTGTTGCTCAAATGTGGCCTCTCTCTAAGCCAAACTCAGCATATGATTGCATTACCTTCCCCCCAACGTGGGACATGACTCCCGGGGATGAGCCTCCCTGGCAACGAGGGATTAATACCAAGTGCCAACTGGCAGCTTTGTGCAGTGGCAGTATCGTAGCCAATGAGGTTTATCCGAGGCACGATTATTGCTAATTGAAAACTTTTCCCAAGTGCCAACTGGCAACACAACTGGAAAAAGACCTTGAATAAAAGGGGGAAATGGTAAAGACAAATGAGTTCAAGTGGCTAAGAGACTTCAAAGAGAGTCGGGAGGTCATCCCAGAGGTAACTCTTACGCACACCTCAGTAGGAGCTCATAGAACATCTAAGTGCCTATCACCCCACTCAGTGGGGTTCCTGAGAGCTCCAGAGACACCCTGGTCTTATATAAGGGGGGATAGCCCCAGAGACTGATGCCTTATCAGTGGGTTCTATTTTGGAATCTGTGCTCCTGAGAGTGACAGAATTAGACTCAAATAAGTCCTCCCTGCACATGGTTCACCAGTCCCTTCTATTCAAACCTACATGTGATGCTGGAGTTTCTTAGGTATACTTCCAGAGACTGGAGCCTCCCATCTACCTATGTGCC
>JAKSZT010054014.1:5347699-5385444 GCA_026826555.1 Tolypeutes matacus | reverse complement strand
GCCTACCTATGTGCCAGGTGTGCATGAAATCTAGGTGGAACTGCAACTCCTACCCTACAGCTCAATGGACTCATCCAAGTCACCTGGTGAGGAGACAACGATGGGAAATGGCCATCCCAGGGAATGGAGAGGGCCTGCATCTGCAGGCAGGATCATCCCACCCACCATATCCATGGGATATAAGCCCTCTCTCACTTGGAGTTGGAGTGGACATCACCATCCCAGTCGCCTCTGGATTGGGGGAAGAACTATGGACTAGAGTGGACTTGATGGTATTCTCTTGCTCACATATGGTGATTCTTGCAATGCAAGAAATTATAACAATGAGGTGGAGCCAGTGGCCACTTGACAGTTTTTTGGGTAGGGAGGGGATGAGCAGTTGAAATACAGGGGCTTCTTTGGGAGTTGGAGGTTGTCCTGAGTACTGTTGTGGCAATGGATGTAGGCCATTTTAAATCAGCACACACCACTCAGAACTGAGTGGGAGAGAGTGTGGTCTACAGTGTGAACTGTGGTCTATGGTTGGTGGCAAGGCTCCAGGATTGTAAGTTCATTGAGGTTGGTGGGCCACACTGTGGGAGATGTTTGTGTGGGATGTGGTGGGAGGTGTGGGAGGTGGGCAACATGGGAATCCCAGTGGGTTCCGTGTAATATTTTAGGTAATCTAAGCACCTCTTAAAATATATGTATATATATATATATATAACATTTTTGTAAGCAAATACACATATATGCATATATATTTATATATCATTAAAAAAAAAATAAAGTCATCTTTGATTTACCCTCAAAAAAAATAAATAAATAAAAGATTGCTGTGTGAAAAAAAAAAAATAGGCAAGGAGCTTGCATAAGTATTTCTCTAGATACAAATTAAAAGATGTTCATCTTTAGTCATGAGAGAAATGCAAATTAAAATGACAATAAGGCTTCGAATGAACAGAGTTCCTATGTGGAGTGGTGAAAAATCTGGGTGATGGGTGGCGGTAATGGCAGCACAATGCTGTGATCACAATTAACAGCACTGAAATGTGTGTCTGAATGTGATAAAAGGGGGAACATTAAATGTTAACAGATTGAAAGTTTTTTTAAAAAGTCCATGGAACTACACCACAGAAACAGTCCTAAGTTAAACCATGGACTTTAATTAATAGTAGAATTATAAAAATGTGCCGTCATCAGCTGTAACAAATCTTCCACACCAATGCAAGGCCTCGGTAGTGGGGTGGTATATGGGAATACTGTGTTTTAGACATATTTGCTCTGTAAACCCACAACTTCTCTAATAAAGAAAAAAGAACGATTACAATGAGATATCACTTCACACTTACTAAGATGACTATAATTAAAAAAACAAAAATGAAAAAGTGACAAGTGTTGGTGAGGATGTGGAGAAATTGGAGCCCATGTACATTACCAGTAGAAAGGTAAAATATGCAGCCCCAATGGAAAACTATTTGTTGGCCTTCAAAAAGTTAAGCATAGACTTACCGTATGTCCTGACAATCCCATTCTTGGGTATATACCTAAAACAATGAAAAAAGCAACTCAACAGATGTTTGTATACCAATGGTCATAGCAGCATTATTCGCAATAGCCAAAAGGTAGAAGCAA
The DNA here is from genome assembly GCA_026826555.1 of Tolypeutes matacus. NCBI lineage: Eukaryota > Metazoa > Chordata > Mammalia > Cingulata > Chlamyphoridae > Tolypeutes > Tolypeutes matacus. Next base: position 5,383,830 of record JAKSZT010054014.1, on the reverse strand, counting down.
CACAAGTGCCCATCAGCTGAAGAATGGACAAGCAGATTGTGGTATATATAGGAGTATATATTTGATTCTTTCATGTGGACCCCAGAAAACAATGTTTTTAAATTGAACCTATTGTGATCTTTGATTAGATTAGATCAGTTAAGGACCTTTGATTAGATTGCTCCAGTAGGGTGTAGCCCAGGGTGGGTCTTAATCCTCTTATTGAAGGAGTCCTTTATAAATGGGGGAAAGAAAGCCACAGAGGCACAGAAAAAAGCTGCAGAGACTTAGAGCACCCAGAAACAGAGAGAAGGCCCTGGGAGCCAAGGAAGCCATTTAACCCAGAAGCTGAAAGAGAGACTGGGAGGAGAGGGACATATGCCCACAGCTGAGCTCGGGGAGCAAGTGAGCCAGGAGGAGAAGGCAAAGACTGGCAGAGCCTCTGTTGTGCTTTGCTATGTGGCAGGAGTCCAGGATCACCAGCAGCAGACCTTCAGGGAGAGAGCTTTGCTTGATGCCTCGATTTGGACATTTTTCCCAGCCTCGAAACTGTAACCTTTAACCTAATAAATTCCTGTTATAAAAGCCAACCCATTTCTGTTATATTGCTCCCTGCAGCTTTTTAGCAAATGAAAACTACGGGATTTGCGTCTATAATCAGTTGATTGCATCTACTGTCAATGAAGGAAATTGCCCTCAGCAATCAGTTAGAAGTCTTAAAGTCTAGAGCTGAGGATTTCAGAGGTCAGAAGACTTTCTACCTCAATTTCAGCATTGGCTCTTGCTTGGCTCTTGCTTCCCCAAGCTTCCTTGGGGAATTCAGACTAAGAACTTCAGCATCACCTTTATAAGAGTCTCCTGCCCATGACCTGCCCTACAAAGTTCAGACTTGCCAGCCCCACATAAACCAATTCCTCATAAGAAGTCTCAATACATACCCAACTATACCCAGACGCACACCTCTTCACATATACATCTCTCTCCCTTTGGTTCTGCTTCTCTGGGGAACTCTAATACAATAGACCATGGAATGTTATTCAGCCGTAAAAAGGAATGGAGCTCTGCCACCGTGACAACGTGGATGAGCCTCGAAAGCGTGATGCTAACTGAAAGAAGCCAGACACAAATGGACAAAGACGGAGGTTTCTAGGCTAGGTCAGTCCATAGAGACAGACAGCGGCTTAGAGGCCACCAGGGAAGGGGATGGAGCTGTTGCCTGATGGGGGCAGAGTTCAACACTCGTGAAATAGACGGTGAGGGTCACTCAGCACTTTGAGTGTCATTAATGCCACTCAACTGTCCACATTAAAGTGGGAAATTTTATTTATGCACAAATCACCACAACAGGATTTTTAAAAAGTAAGTTAGATGCAAGCAAGCTTACTCGTACAGTCTCCCTGCACACACACACACGTGAGTGCAGACACACCCATACAGCCCCCCGAACACAGTGTGTGCTCACCCCCGTACACACTCACACACACACAAAGCACTCGGCGGCCCCGCACAGACCACCTGCTTCCCACGTGGGTTCAGACATGCGTACACAGCCCTCCACATGCACTCACACCTGTACACAACCTGCCCCCCTCACACCAACAGGTGTGCACACCCCACGAGCTCCCACACCTCTTCCCAGCCCCCCACGCCCGCACTCACGTGGGTGCATGCAGACACAGCCTGAGCACTGCGTGCAGCAGGGGTGGCAACCCAGGAGCGTCGCAGGTAAATCTCTGGGACAAGAGATCAGCAACCAGAGGACAAATGAAGAGCATCGAAGGTGGGCTCCAACTCAACCACAGCGATGTCCTTTGAATGGCTGGTGCGTGTGCGTCTGTGAGTGCCTGTGCTACGGTGTGGGAGGCCCCGGCGCCTCTCCAAGGTCACCTCCAGCCATCACCGCCCCTGGCGAGGTGACGCAATCCAATTTGCTGCAAGCTCCCTTTTTATTTTGTTTCTCTGAGCAACTTCACCGACTCATCCTTTTTGAATAAGACTCTGACTATATAAGGAAAATATGTGTTTTAAAAACAAGCATCCATCACAAGTTTATCCTTAAAATGGTTTTAGTTGTTCAAAAAATATGGGGAGGAATAAAAAATTGCCTTTGATCACCACATATTGTCTCCCTTGGATTTCTTCTCCTTCGAACCTTGCTTATGAGTTTCAGAGCTTCATTTCCTGAGCTTGAGAGTTGTTGAAACACCTCTTGGAGGGTAACACAAACTTTTAGCAGGCATTTACACCTGAGTATAAAAGAGCTTGGGACTATTGAAGAGCCAGGCTTGCTCCTGAAGAAGCAGGGAGAGCCTTTGGCACAGGGCCTCTGCGGGCATCGTGAAGCCAGAAAAGCCGATGGGTGTGGGGGCGGGCAGGGCACCGTCTCCAGGCCCAGGGCCGCCTGGACCGAGCCCTGCCCTGTGCCGTGTTCGCAGCCTCTGAGGTACCAGGAGCAGCAGGGGAGTCGCTGGATTTCCTTTCTTCCTCGCAGGCCATCCTCTGCGCCCTCGGGAGCTTGCCCGCCGGCCCTTGAGGCTGCCCCGGCCCTGGAGAGCCTGCCCCGCCCCCCAAGGGCCAGGGTCCCCAGGCGGTGCCACCTGCCTCCCCGCAGGGTCAGCAGCAGTGACCAACATGACAGGCATGCGATGCGTTCAACGAGTAGGTGAACGAGAAGCTAGTGGCACAGGCTTCAGTTCTCAGAGCCCTGCAGGGATAAACCTGGCGTCGGGTCTGAAGAGACGGGGTTCCAGGAACACTGGGAACCCGCTCTGCGAATACAGACGGCGGCGACACGCGGGGAGGGGGCCCGGCGCTGCGGCCGAAGCAGCCCCGGAGCCGGCGGGGTCTGTTCTGAGCCGGGTCTGCACGCACATGCACGAGCTCATTTTCCTCTTATTTTAAGGAAGGCCGAGTAGAAAATACTTACGACTTTACCATGGGTAAAAATCAGCCCTTACGTACAATTTCAAAAAATTGGCAGGATCTTTGTTTGTTTTTAAAATGTTATTGTGCACGGAAAGGCTCGTCATGACAAACAAAATTCCAAATACTTGTTTAAGAGGAGTGACATTTAGAGCATGAAGTGATTAACTTTTACTTGATTATCTGTGTATTTTGGATGATTTTATGAGCTAATTAATTTTTTCAAATCAGTGAATTTGTAATTAAAAAATATTTACTTACCAAAAATGATAAATTGGGTGTATACTATAACAGAATGAGGAGGAGAACATATCTTTATATTGGTCATCCTTTGACGTCTCTAACTTTTCTAGAACTCTGTATGGCTGTCTGAGAAGATATTTAGGGTCAACTTTTAGATATAGACTTCTGAATTGAGACAGACAACTACTTAGACCTAAAGTAAGCAGCCCCCCACCTGCCACGCACACATTCACAGAGACTTTTCCTCATCAAATAGGCAAGCAATTAAAAAAATAAAAAAATATTATATTTAAAAAATAGGCAAGCAATATGACAATGGAGTAGTAGTTTCAAAACAACCAGGAAACTTCTCTGACAACTTCGAAATTTACCCAACTATGTATTTAGAGGAAAGAAAAAGTGATGCAATCAGATTTGCAAAGTCTGAAAGTATTGGCTGTCCATAAAGCACTCCCAAAAGACCTACAGAGGGAATTTTCCAACCAGGGGAAAATTAACCCTGAAGGGAGGGCTGGGTTACAAGAAGCAATATCAAACAAAGACATTGATAAAGTGTGTTAGGAAGTGTAAGTAATTATTGACTTACGAAAGAAAAACTGGCATGTGAACTATATCTCAACCAAGCTGGTACTTGGAGAAGAAAAGAACTAACTCGGGTGGTTTAAAATATGGTGGAACTAAAATACTGGAAATTACTTGAAATTATTATTTTATCTGTTTTCAATTTTATACAGATAAGTTTCTTTATTTCCCATCAGTGTTCAATTTCAGGGCTTTCCCGCTTTTTATTTAATTACATTTTTGCAAGATAGCTTTCAGGTTTCAAAAGTTATAAAGAGTGGGAAGCGGCTGTGGCTCAATCAGTGGGGCTCCCGTTTACCATATGGGAGGCCCTGGGCCCGGTTCCCGGGGCCTCCTGGTGAGGGCAGGCCCGCCCGCACGGCGTGGTTGGCTGACCCGGCGAGCACAAGCAGCAAGGGGGGATAAATGAATAAATAAATAAAATCTTTAAAAAAAAAAAAAAAGTTATAAAGAGTGTACTCAGGAAATTCTTTCTCCCTTTCTTCTGCTTCTCTCTCATTTCTCCCCACCCTCTATTTGTCCTTTTATTTGTTTGCTTGTTTGTTTGTTTGTATTTTAGGAGACCCTGGGAACCAAACCCGGAACCTCCCTTGTGAGAAGCAGGCGCTCAACTGCTTGAGCCATGGCTGCTCCCCTATTTGCCTGTTTTTAAAGCAGATACATGCACTCATTCATGAAAACAAGTAAGTACATTCCTCTTTCTTAGCTGAAGGGTGCCCCATCATCTGTCCTGTTCCACCACTTGCTATTTCTTTTGGTGATGAACCATGGCGATTACTCCCAGTTAGATGGTAGAGATTTGCCTCACTCTTCTCAAAAGCTCTGACCTCAGGGATGCACCGCCGGCCATTCCCCCGGACCGCCACGGAGGGACACTTGTGCTGTTTTCATCTTTTGCTCTCATGAACAGGGCTGGGGCCAGTGGACATGGTCGCTGCATATTTGTGGAGGCGTAGCTCCAGGCTACATTCTTGGAAGTGAGATTATGGGTCAGGTGAATGCCTGGGCAACATTACAAGGAATTGCCAATTTTCTGTTCCGTTCTGTACTCCAAACATGTGGAAGACGGCATGTTTCCTCACAGCCGGACAATAGATGCTGTTTTAAGAATTTTGGAAATGTTCTGATCTGATATGTGAGAAATGGCGCTTTATAGCTTTGTTGAGAAATCATTGACACACAAATTCTTTCATTTAAAGTGTACAGTTTGCCAAGTCTCGATAACAAATATATATAGTTATGCAACCATCCCACCACAGTTTTTTTAATGAGATATTCTATTTGATTTTTTTAAAAGGTTTTATTTATTTATTTCCCCCCCTCTCCCCCCTTCATTGTTTTGGGCTCCCTGTCTGCTCATTTTGTGCTGGTCTTTTCAGGAGGCACCAGGACCTCCCACGTGGGAGGGAGGCAGCCAATGGCCTGAGCCACCTCCGCTCCTGCTTGTTGTGTCTCTCATTGTGTTTCTTCGTGTTTATTCTTCCTTGTGTCGTCTCATCGAGTCACCTCACTGCACCAGCCCATCGCATCAGCATGCTGTCTTGCTTGTTTTCTTTAGGAGGCACCAGGAACTGAACCCAGGACCTCCCGTGTGGTAGGTGGGCACCCAACTTTTGAGCCACATCCCCTTCCCCCACCACAAAGTTTTAGAACATTTTGCTCACCCCAAAAATGTCCTCATGCCCCTTTACAATCAACCATGCTCTCATCCCAGGCAGCCGCTGATATGCTTTCTGTTACTACATTTTTGCATTTTCTAGAATTTCATATAGGTGGAATCATGTAGTATTTTTTAAAAGATATATATATATTTATTTATTTCTCCCCACCCCCCCGTTGTTTGCACTTGCTGTGTCTGTTCGTCTTCCTTGTTTCTTTAGGAGGCACCAGGAACAGAACCCTGTACCTCTGATATGGGAGGGAGGCATCTAATCGCTTGAGCCACCTCCATTCCATTCCCTGCTTTGTTGTGTCTCTCACTGTGTTTTCCTTCTTCTGTATCTTGTTGTGTCATCTTGTTGCATCAGCTTGCCATGCCTGTCAGTAGCACCAGCTTGCTGTCTTCTTTAGGAGGCACTGGACCTGAACCAGGGACCTCCCATGTGGTAGGCAGGAGCCCAATTGCACATCCGCTCCCCAGTATGTTGTTTTTTGAGTTTGTTCTACTTTTTCAACTGAGTCTGATGTTTTTGAGATAAATATATGTTGTTTTTATGAATCAGCAGCTCAGTTCATTTTATTGCTCAATAATAGTCAATTGTATGGATGTACCACATTTTGTTTATCCATTCACCAGTTGGTGGATCGGTTGATGGATTTGTATTATTTCCATTTTTAAGGCTATTCTGAGGTAACGCTGCTTTGATCATTGGCATATGAGTCTTGGTGTGGACATTTAAATTTGTCTTGAGTAGATCCTATTTACCGTGCTGAGCTGGGTGGTAAGTGCAAATTTAACTTTTTAAAATGTTGATCAGCTTTCCATATGTTTTTTGGCTATCTAAGTATCTTCTTTTTCAAGGAGTATCACAAACTCTTTGGTCCATTTTTTATAAACAGTTGCTTTTCTTCTAATTATTGCATTATAAGAGTTCTTTATATATTCTGGTCACAGGTCCTTTTTCAGATAATGCTTTGCAAATATTGTCTCACAATCTGTTACTAAACTTTTCAATCTTTTTACTTTATTTTTTCCCAAGAAGCAAAGTTTTTCATTTTGACAAAATCAAATCTACAGAAATTTTTCATTTTGTTTTGTGGGTTGCATGTGTTTGTGTGAGTGTATGTCCTGGCTGAGAATTATCTGCCTAAACCCAAGGTCACCAAGATTTTCTCTTACGTATTATTCTAGAACTCTTCGTGGTTTTAGCTCTTCCATTTAGGTCTATTATGACCTATTTTGGAATAACTTTGTTTATGGTATGTGGTAAGGGTTGAAGTTCATTTTTTTCCATACAGTGTTGATTATTGAAAGACTATACTTTCCCCAATGAATCATTGTGGCACCATTGTTAAAAGCGAATTGACTTTTTAAAAAATATATTTTTTATTTTTTAAAGAAATTAAGATTTCATAATGTTACACAAAAAATATAGGGGATTCCCATATGCCCCACTCCCTAGACGCTTTCCCACATCAGCATGAATTGACCTTTGAAGTACAGATACATTCTCTGCCTCTCAGTCATATTCCACTTACTTATGTATGTCTGTGTTTAGGTCAATCCTATTGTTTTACTTATAGTATCTTTAGAGTAAATGTTAACCCATGTAGTGTACGTTCTCCCACTTTGTATTTCTTTCATGAAATTGTTTTGAGAATTCTAGGTCCTTTGCATTTCCATATAAATTTTAGAATTAGTCTTACAGTTTCTACAAAAAGACCTGCTGGGATTTGATTGGAACATAATTGAAAGTATAGATCAATTTGTAGAGAATTTCTATCTTAAAAAATAGTGATATCATTCTATCCATAAATACAGCATACCCTTCCATTTATGTAGGTCTTCTTTAATTTCTCTCAGGAATGTTTTATAGTTGGTATATACAAATTTTTGTTATTTCTGAAGTTATTACTACATATGTATGTATGTACACATACATGTATATATTGCCATAATGGGAAATGCATTTTACAAATTATCTTTGAATTATTTGCTGTGAGTAAATGGAAGTGCAAGTAGTTTTGTATTTTGACTTTGTATTCTGTGGCCTTGGTAATTGCAGTTATTAGTTTTATTAGCTTTTCTTTAGATTCTTTAAGACTTCTACATAGTGATTATGCCTTCTGTAAACAGTTTTGTCTCCTTTTTCATTTATTCTTTTTCTGTCTTTATTATACTCTCTAGGGCATCCAGTGTTATGTTGACTGGAAGGGTGAGAGGGGACTTCCTTGCTTTGTCCTGATGCCAGTTAGAAAGCACCCAGTCTGTTTCCCTAAGTGTGATTTTAGTTGTATGTTCATTATGAAGATGCCCTTAATTGGGCTGAAGAAGTGTCCCTCTGTTCTTAGGTTGCTATGAGTTTTTAATCATGAATGGGGCTGCATCTTTTTGTGAAATTATTTTTCTCTTTTGAGATAAGCATGTTTTTTTTTTTTTTTAATTTCTATTGCTGGGGTGTGTTACCTTAATTGATCTTCAAATATTAAACTAACCTTGCATTGCTGGAATTAACCCCACTTTGGCATGGTTTAATTATTATTTTGTAAGCCAATCTCCCTAATGATCATAGACACAGAATCTTCAAATAGATTAGTGAATTGAGTCCAACAGTCGTTCACAGCCTAACACCTCGTGCCCAAGTGGGGTTTATTCAATTTAACATAATAAAGGAGAAAAAAAACATAGGACCATCTTAACAGATTCAGTGAATTTCTGGACCAAATTCACAGCTCATTCATTAAGAACTCTCAGCAAACTAAGGTAAAATGGAATTTCTCGCCCTGATAAAGGACATCAACAGAAAGCCTAATGTGGACATCATCATTGTTGATGAAAGATTGATTGCTTTTACCCTAAGGAATAAAGTAGGATGTCGGCTTCTCTTAGAAATTCATTAGAGGTAGTAACCAGTGCCATAAGGTGCTACATATATGCATGCATAGACAAGACAATGTTCGGAGAAGTTTCTTAGACAACGTGGTTGTCTGTGAAACATACATGCAAAGGTGTACATCTTATAGTTGTACTGGAATTAAATGAGTTTATGTTGGCATCCTAGTGCCACTTTATAAAATCCTCGTCAAACTTGGATAGAATCCATCGTTTCCAACATTGTCAGTCCATTTTTATTATATTTGAAGCTGGTCATCTTTGCATGTTTTTTTTTTTTTTTTTTTTTTTTGGTCAATTATCACTCCTGCTTCTGTGAATTATCTGTGCATGTCCTTGGCTTTGTTTGCTATCTGATTGCTGGTCTTTCTGTTATTAATAGGAAATCTTTATATTTTAAGATTTAAGTCTTTCACTTTCACACACATTGAATTTTTTCAGACCTCACTTTTTGGTCTTTTAGGTCAGTTTATAACCTCTTTTATCTTAAAGAAATTTTTGATTATTAATAGTATGACCTGTTAGTGTCTTATGGTTTGTGCCCTTTTGGTTGACTGAAAAAAAATTTCTAAGAACCTGACTAAACAATAAACATTTTTATACATATAGGACTTGGACATTAACATTTTTTATTCATTTGAAATTTATTTGTAATCGTGTGAGGTACCATTTATTAAATGGATAGCAACTTTTCCCAAACCTCTAATTCATTTCTTCATCACCTCCCTAAGAATGACTTGTTTTTTGTTTGTGAGTCTTATCAGAGTCTGCCTGTCTCTCTGTCAATTTTTTTTTTTTTTTAAATCAAAGTTATATTTCCTGATAGTTGAGACAGTCCAGGAGTTCTACAACAATCACCCACCCCCCTCTGCCCCAATTCCCCTTTCAGGAGGTGGGTGGCTTCCACTTCATGCTCTGCTTGAAGTGTGTGGTTATCCGTCTCTGGTACCTGAGCTGCTACAGAGATCCCAGCCAGCTCCGCCCGCCCCTCTGGGCGGGCCCCCCGGCCTGTCTCCGGCTCCCCAAGAGAGATGTAGCATGTTCTGGTTAGATTTATATGTAGTGTTGCATTATTATGGTGATATAAATCTAAATACTATTCGTGTATTATGCCTACTTTTTATTGCACAACTTTTTAAAAAATGTCCCCTAATTAATCATTGTTTTGTGTTTTCATTTTCTTAACTTTCTATAAAAGTCTGACTAATTTAAACCCAAACCTAAATGCTCTGCCAGTTGCCTAACGCCTTCTCCTGGTCGCACACAGCAGGGTCTATGTTTTCACCTGGCTGGCTGTGGCCAGTGCTGGGAGCTGCTTGCACCTGGTACTGGTCCAGCTACCTGAGCCTGCCCCTCGTCTTCACGCGGGCTTCTCTGCGATTCTGTCTGAGTCTGGAGGCACCGCCTGTACCTGCGTGCCCCACCTCCCCACCATTTTCCCTTCTTCCTCCCCCTCCTCCTCCTCCTCCTCCTCTTCCTCTTCCTCTCGCATTTTGGTGGAGCAGCTCCTCAATAGCTTCTTAAATAGAGGTTACAGGAAATAAATATTGAGCCTTTTACAGTCTGATAATATATGTATGTTGACCCTTGAACTTTACTGATATTTAATTGGGTTTGGAATTCAAGATTGGAAATAGTTTTCCTGCTAAATACTTTAAAATTATATTTCGGAATTTAACTAACTAACTAAATAAGGAATAATTTTAGATTGACTGACAACTTGCAGAGACTGTCCAGAGTCTCCCATGGCTGGTCTCCCCCTCTGCTAACATCTGACCAGGGAGCTTTCCTTCCAACCTTGGTACGTCACTCCTAACTCAACTCCAACGGTGTTTGGATTCCACTCCTTTCTTCCCTTATTTGGACTTGATTTTTCCTAATTCTTTTTAAACTAATTGCTTGGAATTTATGAACTGAGTTTCACTTTTATAATGGTTAATCTATACATTTTCATATGCATATTTAATTTAAAACATATGAATTAATGTAATAACTTATATTTATTTATTATCATTGAAAAGATTACCAAGATTTTAGAAGACAAACACTGATAATACCCTCCAGATTTATATAGTATATAAATATAAAACATACATAACAATATGGATAGCAGATATGGCTCGAGCAGGTGGGTGCCTGCCTACCACACGAGAGGTCCCAGATTGGGTTCCAGGCGCCCCCTAAGGAAGTTGAGCAAGACAGGGAGCTGATGCAACAAGATGATGCAATGAGATGATGCAATGAAGAGACACAATGAGGAAACAATGAGAGACACAACAAGCAGGCAGTAGAGGTGGGTCAAGTGATTGGGTGCCTCCCTCCCACATGGGAAGTCCCGGATTCGGTTCCTGGTGCCTTCTAAAAAAAAAAAGAAGATGAGCACAGAATGAACAGACACAGACAGGAGGCAGGGAGCGCAAACAAGAGGTGGGGGGCGGGGTAGAAATGAATTGTAGCAGTTTGATATGGCTTATGAATTCCAAAAATAGATATTGGATTATGTTTGTAAACTGGTCTGTACTTGGGCATGATTAAGTTATGATTAGGGCTTTGATTGGGCCGCTCAGTAGGATGTCCAGTCTCCATCCTTGGTGGGTGGGGACTCACAGAGAAAACTATAGAGCAGAGAAGAGAGTTGGAGTTTTAATGTTGGAGTCTTGAGCTGGAGCCCCAGGAAGTAAGGACACAGAGGAGCTTGGTCGTGAGGAAGGAGAGAAGGCCCAAGAAGAGAAACAAGCAGTTTGCCTCATAGTCTACAGCTGGTCTTATGGAGAGAGCACAGCAGCTGAGCCCGGAAAGCAGCGAGCCCCAGGGAGAGAGGCACCCCGGAAGCCTGAACCCTGGCAGACGTCGGCAGCCGTCTTGCTCCAACACGTGGCAACAGGCTCTGGTGAGGGAAGTAACTTACGCTTTATGGCCTGGTAACTGTAAGCTTCTACCCCAAATAAATACCCTTTATAAACGCCAGCAGATTTCTGGTATTTTGCATCAGTGCCCCTTTGGCTGACTAATACATAAATAAATAAAATAAATCTTTTTAAAAAACTATATAATATAAAATATGTCAGATGCGTATTATATTTTAGTTATTTGTAATTACACAAATACATGTTATTCATATCGATTTGAGATCATCAGTGCTGGGCAGCCTTACCTACACGTTACTCCATCTTCCTTTGAATTTCCTCATCATTGTTCCTTTGCCTTGGGTGCTCTAGTGTGTTCATTTCCTTTCTTTCTGAAGTACGTTCTTTAGGAGTGTCACTGGGTAAAGCTGTGTTGCCCTATCATTGTTTTGTTCTATTTCTAGAAAGAGCGATTCATTGGGGATATCGTTCTAGGTTGATGAGTGTGTGTCCTTCTCTCTCAGCCCTTTGAGGGACGAGTCTTCCCTTATTGCTGGTGAGAAATCAGCTGTCAATCTAATAGACACTGCTTTGTGGGTATTTTCTTTTCTCTCTTGTTGCTTTTTAGATCTCTTATGCTGGCATTTTTCAGTTTCACTATGATGTTTCTAGGTGTAAATTTCTTTTCAATTTATTTTGTTTTGAATCTATTAGGCTTCTTGAATCTGAGGAATGATATTTAATTTCATTTAGGGATTCATTTTAGTCATTACCTCTTCTAACATTGTCTCTCTCCTATTTTATTCCCTCTTTTTGGAAGTCAAGGAGACATATCCTAGAACTTTTTACTTTCTCTTCCATGTCTCTTAATTACTCTCATCTTTTCTCCCTCTGTGCTGTATTGGGAATATGGGTTTTCAGGTCTGTTTTCTAGTTTATCCTGTCATTTATACCACACGTGCTGCTTAACCCAGCCAGTGCAATCTTAATTTTAGTAGCTGCAGCTGAACACAGACAGACACCAGTGAAGCGGCCACGTGACAACGGGCAGAGACTGGAGCTTTGCAGCTGCAAGCCAAGGCGCTCCAAGGAGTGCCAAGGAGCACCAAGGAGCTCCAGGGAGTGCCAGGGAGTGCCAAGGAGGATCAGGGAGGACAACGGAGGATCAGGGAGCAATAGGGAGGATCAGGTAATGACAGGGAGGACCTGAGAGTGACAAGAGCATCAGGGAGCATCAAGAGCACCAAGGAGCTCCAGGGAACACCAGGGAGGACCAGAGAGTATCAAGGAGCACCGGAGAGTGCCAGAGAGCACCAGGGAGTATCTGGGAGGATCAGGGCATGCCAGGGAGCTTCAGGGAGGATCAGAGAGCACCAGGGAGCTCCAGGGAATGTCAAGGAGTGCCAGGGAGCTCCAAGGAGGACCATAGAGGACCAGGGTATGCCAGGGAGCATCAGGGAGGATCAGGGAGCACCAGGGAGCTCCAGGGAATGTCAAGGAGTGCCAGGGAGCTCCAAGGAGGACCATAGAGGATCAGGGCATGCCAGGGAGCATCAGGGAGGATCAGGGAGCATCAGAGAGCTCCAGGGAATGTCAGGGAGTGCCAGGGAGCTCCAGGGAGGACTATAGAGGATCAGGGAGCACTTGGGAGGATCAGGGAGCATCCGGGAAGCTCAGGGAGCATCAGGAAGCTCCAGGGAGCACCAGGATGGCCACCGTCACAGGAGAGAGGACAGAAGCATGGAGGAGCCTCCCGCCCAGGCTTCACTGGGAGCGCGGCCCTGCCGACAGCTTGGTTTCGGGCCTCTGGCCTCCAGAGCTGTCAGACAGCACATTCCTGTTGTTTTAACCCACCCAGTTTGTGGCGCTTCTCATGGCAGCCAAATCTGCCAGGAAACTGTGACAATAGGCTTGGGTTTCAAAAGATTAAGGATTTTTGCCAAGACTCTCTGAAGATGGGGGTGCCGATGGGCCATCCGTGATGGGTGACCTGCAGCTGGAGACCACCAGCCTGAGGGCCAGAGCCCACCTCCGAGCTTGTGTGCGGACTGGGGAAGGAAGAGCTGGGGTGAGTTGGGGCTCTTTGCCTTTGGGAATTTGTGCATATGCTTACGGAAGAGGCATTTGAAGATAGGATGAGTGCTTATACTGGACTCTTTCATTTATTTATTTATACATTTATTTCATACTTATTTTATACAAAGGAACTGAGCACTGTGGAGCAGAAAGAGATGATAAAAGCTAGATTTCTCTCTCTACCACTACAAGACTTGGAGGAGAGACCCCACTTGCCAACCTTTGCTGCGAGCTTGACCTCCCTAGCTAGGCTCTCTCTTACCTTTTACCTTCCTACGTGGACCTAATCAGCTGTGACATAAGCATGGCTTCTTGCCTGCACTTGGACACTGGGTGCTTGGAGTGAGCAGCATTTTAGCGGTCTGTATGTTGTGGGGGTGGGTCTTCTCCATGGCTGTGGGTCCTCGGCCTTGGGCTGTAATAATGGGACAGGGCCTCTGACTGCCCTCACGATCTTCCGCGGGCGGTCCTGGGCAGCCGTGCTGGACCTGGACTGGGGGTCCCTCCTCAAACGAGTGTCAGGTTGAGGAGGACACCAGCAGTGGGGCCATCCTGGGCAGGTCCCAATGTCCTGTGGCAGGCACCAGAGCTGGTCACGGAGGAGCATTAGAGAAGGGCCAGGCGTGGGGGCGAGGGGAGGCCAGGCTGGGCCCAGGCCTGAGAGGCACCTGGTGAGGAAGATGTGTCTCGGGGACGATCTGGCAGGAGACTCTGCTCTTAGGGGTCAGCGAGGACACCAGGCAGACCCTACTTTGTGGCAACACTAAACACAAAGTCCCCGACTTACTGGTGCTTCATGAATACATAAGGTTTTTCACTTCAGGTAGTAAAAAGTGCTATGAAGAATAAGAAAACAGGGCAAGCAGGTAGGTAGGGCTATTTTATAACAGGCCACGAGGGAAGGTCCTGCTGAGGAGGCAACATCCGAGCAGAAACGTGATCCAAGTGAGAGAGTTTTCCGGAGATCTGGCAAGGTGGGGAAGGCTCACCCAGGAAACGAGGGCACAGACTTTCCAAGCCTTATGTGCGGCGCCGATGTGGACACACATAGAAGATGTAGGCGTCTGGAGACTTCGAATCTACACATCAGCCGGGAAGGAAGTCTCCCTGACCTTGCTCGTGAGACCCACTGTGCCAGGAAGAGGGTGAGTCGGCTTCTGCCCTCACAGAGGAAGAGACTGAGGGTCAAGATGTTCCCAGTGATGACAGAGCAGGGCGAAACTCATGGGGAGGTGGGTCCCCAGGACCCTCACAGGCGGGGGCCTGGGCAGGTCAGCCGTGGTGGTGCAGAGCTTGCCCACTTCCCCACCCCCAGCCTTCTCCTGATCTCCTGTGCTGCTCCAGTCCCTCCTAAGGTTTCAGGGACCTGTCTGGCCCTTTGGTTGCGCAAACCAATATCTCCTCTCCTTCCTCCCTCCGGTTGCCTCGGGCTGAAAGAGGCTTCCTGCCTCATGCACATTCACAGCCCCCTCCCTCGCCTCCGCCTGAGGGCTGGAGTTGGGAGTAGAGCCCACCAGGTAACTTAGACCTCAGAGTGCTCGGCCGTTCAACCCTTCGCCCGAGATGGCTAGGTGTGATGCTTGTGTGCGGTTTGCCTTCTGCTCACTTTGACCCCTGCCCCCTCCATCTGCCTCCAGCCCTGCTGGAATGTGCCCTGCCTCCCACCCACCTCCGATGCAGGGCAGAGCCCCTGCAGCCCCAGGAGCACAACTGGTCCGACCTGCTTCCGTACCTGACTTTCCACCTGGAGACAGGAACCACCACCTTTCCAGAAACTAGGGGCCCCTGCCACCCTGGCCCCTCCCTCTTCCCCAGGTGCTGCTCTAGGGCCTGGGAGGCCCGGGGTCCTGGGTGGGAGCTGCACACCTGCTGTCCAGGCTCAGCTCTGTGGCAGCCCGGGCAGGTGAGGTGGGGGGCTCCACACCTGCTCTGGGGGCTGACCTTCTGTCACCGTCCAGCCGCCCACTGGGCTTGCTCCGTCCCTGCTGGGCAGACGCGGCAGAGGCAGCTCCTGCTCGGTTTGTAGGACGTTATAGGATGATGGGGAGGACGTGGGGGAGGCAGTTTCCCTGGCCACCTTGCTGCCCACCTGTGCTCGCCCTCCAGGACAGAACCATCTCCTCTCCCATGCTCCAGGACAACAGGGAGCCCCCGCTTCTGTGAGGGCCTTCTGCCAACAGCCACACAGTCAGTCTTAAGTTTCTGAAGGTTTTGGCTGAAAAAGGACAGTTTCCTCTCTGAGAGGAATTCCAGCGCCGGCTGTTAACTAATGCATTTTATGTGAGTAAAAAGAAGAAAAAAAAACGTCTATTTTCAACAAGTAAAAATCATTATCTTTTTAAAGAGCACAGAAAGTTTATTAAAAATGTGTTTTATGTTGCAAAATTTTGTGATTCTCAAAACAAAAAGTACAAAAATTCCCCAGGCCACACAAGTGAAAGTTAACAATAAAACGGCCTCCAACTAAAATCAAACCTAGCAGCAACAACAGAGGGGAGAGGGGAAGGCTGTGAGGACGTGTCCACGGAGGAGGAGAAACCGGAATCAGACATTTCTGGTGAGAATGCCGGTGGATTAATGTTTTGGAGGCCGTTTTAGGACGTGTATCACAGTTTAAACTCTTCATAACCCTTGGCACACAGCAGTTCTGTTTCCAGAAATTTAAGCTGTGGGAACTCTCCCAAGTTTGTGCGTGAGGGCTCGGATGATGACTCTTGCAGTAGCCTAGAGTGGGAAGCTCCCTAAACGCGTCCTGATGGGGAAGGCCAAGGGGACGGCTTGTCCGTGCGTGGAATGCTCCCTGCGGCTCCTAAAGGAGCTGCACACAGGTCATGAGTGCACTGGAAGTTTCCGTTAAAGGGCACACAGCGGGAAAGAGATTCGCAGTATAGAGCTGAAAGCGTTTACTTTCGAAGGAAAATAATTGGGTAATAAGGAGAGCTAGAGGAGTATATATACTTAACAGCTGTTAGAGCATTCCAGTTTTTACAAGTATGTATCATTTCATGCTTAAAAAGGTGATGGACCCGTGTAATATTTTAGGTAATCTAAGCACCTCTTAAAATATATGTATATATATATATATATATATATAAATAAATAAATAAATAAACATATATTTGTTCAGCTTCAAAAATAAAATAAAATAAAATAAAAGACTTAAAAAAAAAAAAAAAAAAAAGGTGATGGAAAGCAGGGCCGTGGTTGGAGGCCTCTGGACAGAGGCCCCTCTGATGGAATTTAAGTGGACACTGAGAAGAAGGGAGTAGAGGAGTGTGAACTGACACGGAAGGAGTGTGTGACCGATGGCGCGGGGATGGCGAGGCCACGCGTGGGCACACAGGTGCAGTGGCAGGCGTGAGCGCCAAGGCTGCTGCTTCCGGGCTGAGAGGGCGCACGTGCATGGGCTTTGGGGAGTCCGGTGACGGGTGGCCGTGGCCAGTGCGGCAGGGCCGTGGGCCCTCCAGAGGGCTCTGGACCGCCTGCCGACGTGGCTTCGAGAAGGGCGCGTCTCCCGGACCCCCTGCTTGGGCGCTGGCCGCGCGGGGGCTGCCGGCCCGTGGCGTGTGGGCGAAGGCGCCGTGGCCCCGGGCCTGCCTTCTCCTGGCGGGGGTGCTGGGGGCGACGCGGGCCGCAGGGAAAGCCGCACGGGAGGGAGCGGCGGAGCCAGGGTCCCCGGGACGTGGGGCGGGGTTGCCAGGCTGCGGCCCCGCGCTGTGCGAGGCGGCGTCCTCCAGCCGCGGGCTCTGTGGCTTTCTGCATTCCACGCACTTTCTTAACCTTCACCCTCCGTGACCGCCTCGTGGTTGTGATCAATTTCAAGGCCACCGCTGGGCGCTCTCCCAGCTCGTCTCCCCTCCCAGTCCCAGCGTGCCCTGGGTGCTTTCTCTGAAGCTTCCACCTGCAAACGCACCTGCGGCCAGGTGCGCATCGTTTCCCAGCACCCCATCTCCTGGCGACACTCCCTCGTGTCATCCCCTCCCCTGGAATGTGGCCGTCCTGACTCGCCTCTGAGGGAGGGAACGTGCTGAGGTGATGGGTGCCCCTCTGAGATTAGGTTTGAAGGACCCCGGCTGGCCTGTGCTCCCCCCTGCTCTGTGCCGCCCTCCTCCTGGGAAGCAGCTGCCCCAGGACAGAGCCACCTGGGGAGGGGCAGGACAGCCAGTGGGGAAGTGGGACCCCAAGCACAGCTGACCCTTCAGATAGCAGGAACCCCCCCCCCCAGCCACACAGGAGACCTGGGGCCAGAGGCCACGCCCAGATTCCTGGCCCCCAAAAACCAAAACCGTGGGATAATCAACGTTTGTTGCTTTAAGCCTCTCACTTTGGGGAACCAGTTGTTAATCAACAGGAGGTAACTGACACGGAAGCTTTTGTAGAAGCCACTTCATGGTCCTTCTCTAATTTGCTCCTTGTGCAGAATAATATCCTGGAGAGATTTTCATGCCACCAAATTCCTCAGTTTTGCTGGCCGCATGGTATTGCATCTTGCAAGTTTTCTGCTTTCTTTAGCGATTACTTTGCCTATTTATATTTCCCTGATCTTTTCATTATGTTGAGGTTTTAGAAGGTAGTTCTACAAAGTCTTAATTATGTACGTCCTTTCACTTTGAATTCTGTTTTTTTGTGTGTGTGCCTTCACTTTATTCATTCATTCATTCATTCATTCATTCATTCATTTTCTGATCAGATTGATGACCAGTTTGGAGGCTTGGGGTTTCTGAGACCCGACTTTTGTACTTGTCCAGAGACAGAGTACTTTAGAAGTTACCTATGAATGTATATATGCATTTTAAATATGCTGAAATTTCTGTGTGGTGTAATAATGCCTAATTTTTGTGTCGCTTTCATGACTATTTTTTTTAAAATGTGTACTTCTAATTGTTCAATCTCAATATTAACATAAAAATTTCATCAAGCTTGTTACATTTGGTATTTGACTTTTCTCCTTTTTTCTATTTAATCTGTTAGTTTCTGAGATTTAAGGCAATGCCCCTTCTCATGACTGAGAAATTTCTATTTCACTTTATTTACTTAGTGTGGTTTTTAGGAGCAAAGCTATGTATGACTGAGAAGTCTTCCTTTTATTGGTATCAGATCCAATTTTATCCCTTTTGTTATTTTCACCTTGGAGTCTAACTCTTTTCACATCAGCATTGATCCACTTGCTTTTTATTATCATTGCTTGGCATATCTTTTTCCAGCTCATTATTTTCAACTTTCACATGAGTTTCTTGTTTGGGTGTGCCTCTTCTACTGGCATATAGCTAGGTTGCTTTTTAAAAAAATAGATCAATTTTACTGATACATATTAATAAAGCATAAATCCATAGAAAGTATATAATCAATGGAAGTCAGTATAATTACATATTTGTGAATTCATCACTTCATTCATTCTCAGAGCACTTTCATTATTACAATAATAATAAAAAACAAAGCTCATCAATTCCCAATCTCTTTATGTTTCTCCTGCCTTACATAGCTGCTATTCTTTTTCCTTCTCTCTAGTATATTTGTATTTACATTTTGTAGAAACAATCTTATATATGCAATATCACCCATTTTCGTGTTTTACATGAGGTTTTACTATCTTATATGATCCCATATTACATTTTTTAGCTTTCCTTCTAGTAATATATATGACCTTGGACTTCTCTTTCAACCACTGTCATATAATAGCACTGCTAGTTACAAACACCGTGATGTGCTTTACCTTTTCTATTCATTCCCAAAGATTTGCTATAGCTAGGTTTTTAAAACCGAATTTGTAAGATTCTCCCACTGCTACACGGATGTAGCATAACTGACAGTTATTACAAGGACTGATATACTTAGCTTTTTCCTACCATGCTAATTTTTGCTTTTTCCCTATGCATCATAGTTTCCTGTTTCATCCTTTCCTCATAAACTTCATTTTATTGAATTCATCATGTTTCCTAGTTGCTTCCCAGTCTCTCTATAATTATACTGTTAATCATAGTTATTAGGGCCTAATCTGAAATGTAATTATTTGATTGGGCTGTGAAAAATAAAACTGTGGTGACCTTCAAGCACAAATCTTTATGTGGAAGGTCTTAATTTCTCTAAGGCGGTACATACCCAGGAGTAGACTGTGGGGCTGTCAGGTGGGTGCATGCTGAATTTCCTAAGAGTCTGCCAAACTGCTTTCCACATGGTTTCGAGCACCTGCCATTTCCACCAATAGTGTAAGAGAGTTGCACCATCCCTGCCTACACTTGCGATTTTAAAGCTTTTGTATTTTTAGCTATTCAAGTGGGTTTGTACTGATAGCTCCTTGTGATTTTAATTTGCATTTCTCTGATAACGTTAGAGGGTAAACATCTTTAGGAGATTATCTGTCAGTTTTTATTTTAGGGAGTTTATGCTTTTTGCATCCTATCTAAGAAATTCTGCTTGTCTCAACTTCAAAAAGATTTTCTATTTTTTTTTTCTATAAGTTTTGTAATTTATAGTTCTGTGTTTAAGACTATAATCCAACTTAGTATTTGTGTTTGGCATGGGTGTCCTTTTTTAAATAAGGCGGATTTCTATTCTTTTATTTAAAAAGACTGTCATATCCACATCTTCTTTGGAGAAATGTCGATTCAAGTCCTTTGCCCTTGTTTTAATTCAATTGTTTATATTTTGGTTGTTGAATTGTAGCAGGTTTTTTTTTTTTTTTTTTAATGTATTCTGGATATTAAACCCTTATCAGATATATGATTTACAACTATTTTTTTTCCATTCTGAAAGTTGTATTTTCACTTTCTTGATATTATCCTTTGATGCACACACACAAAAAAGTTTTTACATTTGATGAAGTCCATTTTAGTTATTTTTTTCTGTTTTTTTGCTTGTGCTTTTGGTGTCATAGCTTAGAATCATTGTCAAATACAAGATCTTGAAGGTTTTCCCCTCAGTTTTCTGGTAGTTTTATGGTTTTAAATCTTATGTTCCTTATAAGCACACAAAAGATGCTCAACATCATTGACCAACAGGGAAATACAAATCAAAACCACAGTGAATTCCACTTTACACTTACTAGGAATGGCCATTATTAAAACAAACAAACGAACAATCAAAAACACAGCAAATAAGTTGAAGAGGGTGTGGAGAAGTTGGAACTCTTCTCCATTGTTGGTGGGAATGTAAAATGGTGCAGCCAGTGTGGAAACCTATTTGGTGGTTTCTCAAAAAGTTAAGCATGGAGTGGAAACGGACTCAGACCCTTGTATAGCAATGCTATCACGGCTTTATTCACAGCAGGCAAAGGCTGGAAACAGCCCCAGCGTCCATCAGCAGCTGGCTGGATAACGAGGCCTGGCCATCCCCAGACTATTAGCCAGCAGTGAAAAGCACTGTGACAGCTATGATGGACCTAGAAGGCGTCATGCTGAATGAAACAAGCCAGATGCAAAACGACAGCTGCTGATGATCTCACTTAAATAAAATATCTAAATAATCAAATGAGTAGGGATACAGTAGATATGAGGTGAGATTACTGGGGCCAAGAGGGAGGAGGAAATGGGGAATTATTGCTTAATAGATACAGAGCTTCTCTTTGGGGTCATGAAAAAGTGTAAATAACGGATGATGGTGATGGTTCCACAACATTGTGATTATAATTAATTCGGCTGAAATGTACACTTAATATAGTTAAGATGGGGAATTTTGTGTGTTACTTACATGTCACCAAAATAGATACATTTAAGAAAAAGACTCATTTTTCCTGTATTAGTCAGAGTTCTCCAGGGAAACAGAACTGGCCGAATAAATAATGTATATATTAGAAGATTTATTATAGGCATTGGCTTACACGACTAAGGGAATCAGCAAGTCAGAATTCTGAAGGGCAGACCTCAAGCTAAACTCCAATGAAGGTTGTGATGAATTCCTCAGAAGAAGCTGGCCAGCTGAAATAGAGACGGAAATTCTTCTTTCTGACTGCTGGTATCATCAGGTCTCCCTTTAAGGCTTCAACTGATTGAATGAGACTTCTCTCATTGCTGAAGGCAATCTCCTTTGTTGATTGTAGATGCAATCAACTGTAGATGCAATCAACTGACTCATTATTTAAATCCACAAAATATTCTCACAGTAACAATCAGGCCAGTGCTTGCTTGACCAAACAACTGGACATATCATCTGGACAAGTTGACACATGAATTTAACCATCACATCCCCATTAACTTGCCATGCCAAGTCAATTGCCCACTTAAGCACACATCTATTTCTACACTCTTTATCTTATTCCATTGATCTACATGTCTATTTTAATGCCAGTGCTATGCTGACCTTATTACGTAGAAGATGTTGAAATCAAATAGTATAAGTTCCCCATCTTTGTTCCATTTTAGAACTGTTTTGGCTATTCCAGTTCTTTACATATTCACTTAAAATTCAGAATTAGCCTGGCATTTTCTACCAAAAGTACTGTTGGGATTTTGATTTGTTTTGTACTGAATCTATAGATTAATTTGAGAATAATTATATTCTAACAAAATTGAGTCTTCCAGTCAAAGAACATGTCATAGTTTTCTACTTATTTAGATTACTTTAATTTCCCTCAGCAATGTGCTATAGGTCTCAGTGCACAGCTATAACACGCAATATGGTAGTTTTATTCCTACATTTTGAATGTCTTCAATGCTATTGATAATAGATATTTAAACATTTTCATTTTCCAACTGTTTGCCATTAGCATAAAGAAATAGAATTATATCATATGTCCTTACTAAATTCACTTCTTTATTCTAGGAACTTTTGTAGATTTCTTAGGATTTTCTACATACAGAAGACAATTCTCCCTGTCCAATCTAAATGACTTTTGCTTCTTTTTCTCGCTCTATTTCACTAGATAAGAACTCCAGTACAATATTTAAATAGAAGTGGTGGAAACAAACATCCTTGTCTTGTTCTTGGCTTTAGAGAGTATTCAGTCTTTTACCATGAAATATTAGGCTAGCTGTAGGTACTCTTTATCGGGTTGAGGATGTTCTATTCCCTTCTTAGTTTGGTGAGGGTTATTTATTTATTTATTTTGTCATGTTGGGTGTTATCAAATGTTTTTTTCCCATCTATTGAGGGAATAGTGTGATTTTTCTTCTTTATTCTGTTAATATGGTAGAATGCTTTGAGTTTCAAATGGTAATTTAATCTTGAATCCTTGGGAAGAACTTTATTTGTTCATAATATATAACCTATTTTATATGTTACTAGATTTCATTTGCTAATATTTAGCAAAGGATTTTTGAACCTTTTTTCATGATGAATATTGAATCCTAGTTTTAATTTTCTGTGATGGTTTTGTCTGGTTTTGGTTTCTTGGTAGCAAGGTAGTTTCAGCCTCACAAAATGAAGTTGAAAGCATTCCCTCCTCTTTCAATTTTTTGGAAAGAGTTTATGGTATTACTTTCATTATTTACTTCTAAAATGGATTACAAAATTTGCCACTGAATTCATATGGGTCTGGAATTTTTTTGTGTGTGGGGAAGTTTTAAATTATGAATTCAATTTTAAAATAGATACAAGAATGTTTAGCTTTTCTTTTCCTTCTTATGTCTAGTATCTTTCAAGAATTTTTTTCATTTAATAAATGTGATTAAATTCATTGACATAATTTCTTTGCAACATTTCCTTATTACCTTTTTGACATCTCCAAGATCTACAGTGATGTCCTCTCTTGACCCGCAATATGGGAAATGTATGTTTTCACCCTTTTTGTTCTTGTTCAGTCAACAAGAAGTATATGAATTTTATTGATCTTTTTAAAGAAGGAGTTTTGGGTTCATTGATTTTTTTCTCTGGTTAGTATACGTCCATTTTTTATATCATAGATTTCATCTCTGATATTTATCATGTAACTTCTTCTGCTTACTTTTGGTTTGATTTGATATCTATATACATTTTAGCTTCTTAAAGTGGAGGTTTAGGTCACTAATTTTAGACTATTTTCCTTTTTTATTTTCTCATATAAGTATTTAATGCTATAAATTTTTTTCAAAATACCGCTTTAGCTGAAGATTGGAAATTTTGGTGTTCTGGGCTTTCATTTTTCATTTAGTTTAAAATATTTTAAATATTTCCTGATTTCCTTTTTATTTCTTCTTTGACCCATGAGTTATTTAGTCATCTGTTGCTTAATTTTCAAATACTTTAGGGATTTCACAGATATAGTCTTATTATTGATTTCTAATTTAATATCCCTGTGGCAGATAATACACACTGAATAATTTCAGTCCTCCTAACTTTATTGAGGCTGACTTTTTGCCCACTATTTCTTCACTTTAAAAGGCATGTGTTCTGCTCTTAGAAGGCAGAGTATTCTGTAAAAGTCAACATATTCAAGTTAGTTGGTGGTTTTAGTCAGGTCTTCTACATCCTTACTAATTTTCTGTCTACTTGCTCTATCAGTTACAGAGACAAGAATATAAATAACAGCAATTATACATGTGGATTTCACGATTTCTCTTTTCACGCTATTAAAATGTTCCTCGTGCATTTTAACACATTTTTAAGTGTATACAAATTCAGGATTGTTATATTCTCTTGATTAATTAATCCTTTATCATTAAAATATTCTTTTATAGACACATCCTTCTTTGTCCTAAAGTCTACTTTGTTGATGCAAAGAAAGAAATTTCAGCTTTCATATAATTAGTATTTTTGCTATGTATACATTTTCATCCTTTTATTTTAACCAAGCTCTGTTTTTATATTCAGTTTATTTCTTATAGTCAAAATAAAGTTGGCTCTTAGTTTTAGTCAAGTCTGACAATATCTAACATTTAATTTGTGTTTCTAGATCATTTCTATTTAATAGAATGGTTGTTAGGATTTGGTTTAAGTCTACCATTTTGCCCTTTGTCCCACCTGTTTTTCTCCTTTGCTGATCTTTTCCTGCCTTCTTTTAGATTGGAAAATTTTTAGAGTTCCAGTTTATCTACACTATTAGCTTATTAGCTAAACCTCTTTTTAAACATTTTCAGTTCTCATGGGCACTAGAGTATATATACAATATGCAACTTTAACTCATTGGGATCTACCTTTAAGCATTACACCACAACATTATAACAGTGTACTTGCATTTTCCCTCTCTCATCCTTTTTACTAGTTTTGTTATACATGTGATATGAACACCATAATATGCTGTTACATTTATGCTTTAAAAGTCAATTAACCTTTAAAACTTAAAAAGTGAGAAAAATAACTTTAATATTTATCTGCATATTTACCATTTCTCGACCTCTCTGTTCCTTTTTGTACATCCAATCCAAGTTTCTCCATCTGGTATTGTATACCTTTATACCTTCAGCATGAAGAAATTTTTTTAAAACAACATTTCCTGTAGTACATGTTTCTGGTGATAAATTCTCTCAGCTTTTATTTGTTTGAAAAAAGTCTTGAATTTGCCTATTTTGAAAGGCAAAGAATTATTTTTAATTCTTGGGTATAGAATTATAGATTCGTCTTTAAAGATTTCCTTTCAGCGTTGTATAGATTTTTCTTGGTCTTCCAGCTTGCATTGATTTTGATGAGTAGTCTGCCATCATTCTTATCTTTATTCTTTGTACAAATTGCATCTCCACATTTTGCCCCCACCTCCCACCCCCAGGCAACCTTATAGTAATTGTCTTTGTATTTATCCTGATTGGGTTTTGTGAACTTCTTGCACCTGAGGATTTATAGTTTTCATCAAATTTGGGAAAATATTAGTAATTTTTTTTTTCCCCAAAAGTAATTCTGACTTCCTTCTTTCTGGGATTCCAAATGAATGTTTGCCTCATTGTTTAATACTTTTTCACAGTTCACTGAGGCCCTAGTCTTCCTTTCCTCTCTCATGTTTCTGTTTGGAAACATTATATTGCTATAACTCTGAGCCTCCTGCCTCTTCCTTCTTTGGTGCTGGAGTGCTATTTCTTTCTTTTTGATATTTGCATTATATTCCATTGCATGAAGGTAAATTCCATAATTTATCCATGCATTTCCCTGCTGAAGAACACCCCCTTTGTCTCCAGTTGTGTGCCATTTTCAATAATCCTGAAACAAATATCTTTGTACATATGTTCTTACATAATTTTATTTCCATGAGAGAGTCTCAGAGCTCAAATCTAGAATTTCTGTGTCTAAAGACATATGTACGTTTTAACTTCAAATGCCAAATGCAGCTTTCCAATATAACATCTCAAATATTTCTATGTGATTATAAAAATAAAATTTACATGAAATCATTAATTTGATGACCTCATACATTTTATAGCCTCTTTTTAAAAAAGTCCTTCTTTGCTTGGCTGCTCCTTCTACTTTTTCTCTGTTCTCCAAATTATACCCTTTTGCTCTGTGTAATCTGCCAAGTCCATCCAGTGATTTTCATTTCTGATATTGAATTTTTTTTTTTTTTATCTCTAGGAGTTCCATTTGGCTCTTGGATAGAATTCTAATAAACATTAAGTGAGAAAAGCACAGTGGAGAAAACTGGGCATAATATGAATTAATGATCAACACAAAGCAAACAGCAAAAATTTGTTTGTAAGTAATAATATGTACATATTCAGTGTAAAATATACACAGGGAAGAGGATATGTTATTGTAAATTATGCCAAAATCAACCTTTTTATGACAGAACATGTGTGTATGAATTTCTCTTTGTTTTAGAACTAAGTGGAAATTCTGGGTTGTAAGACATAGCTTCTTCAATTCTACTAGAAATACCGTCTGAGTCTGGGATGATGATGGATAACAATGATGATGATGAAGAGATTTGAGCACTGAATCAGTTCTTTTAAGACTGGTTTGTTTAGGTTTGCTATTTCTTCCGGCATTTGTTTTTGAGAAGTTTATATTTTTCTTGAAATTTGTCTATTTCATCCAAGTTTTCAAATCTGGTTTCTGAAACAACTTAGTCTAATTTAAGAGGAAAAGAATTTTTCATGAGGATTAAAGGGGTCTCCTGGAACTCAAGCTCAGAGGGGTAGCCAAGCCTCATCAAATCCCTGGATTCAGGAGCTGAAGTGCCAGTGGAACTGGTTTCCCTTCTCTGTTCTCTGCTCCTCTGTTCTTTTTTTCTCCTTCTTTGCAGACTGATTGGCTTTCTCTGCTTCTTAATCCGTGAGAGATGTTGTGACTTTCAGCAATGGAATTCACATATTAGACTTATACTCAAATATAGAGAAAGAATTGGTATTTCCCTGTTCATTTCAACTTTCCCAGGAGGGGGATCTGGTTTGCATCAGTCACGAGTCCATGAATGCCGAGTTGTGGCCACCGAGACCAAACACCTTTGCTGTTGCTCTAGTCCGCTGTACCTTGGAGGTGTTTCCTGTAGAAAAATTGGGGGTCAGCCTTTCTACACTTACTGCCCAGTAAGGTAGATTTTATAAGTAGGGTGAGCTATGTAGGATGGTACATTCAGGATATCAACATTCTCTAGAATTATTAAGCTGAAGACATTTTGTTTTTCCCTCAAACTTTACAGAAAACTAAAGATACAGCTTATTTCAATAAACCTCTGCAAGAGATGAACTAGATGTTTATTGTATTGTGTTCAATATCAAGTTTAGTGATAATGAAAAAAATGTTATCCAGTTCATAGATATTTCCCTTGTTAAGTATCCATCACTAAATACAAGGAATTGTCATTGAAGAGTTACTGCTTTATATATTGTGCTGAAAAGTAAACTAATAAATTAGACTCACGATGATCCATATTTTTAGAAAAGAGGACCTAAGATACATGAAATTGTATGATTTTTCATTATAAAAGCCATAAGTTGCACCATTTGGTACATCCCAAGGTCCAGTCTGCCACAGAAAAAAAAATATATATATCTGATACAGCTGAAAAACTTAAAACATTAACCACCAGTCTCTTAGCAACCATAGAGATTCAAAGAGTTCACTTTCTTAACACCCCCTGAGAAGTGTGTCAATGATTAAGTGTTTCCTAAAAGAAAGGTGTTTGGTTCCATCTGCCTTGCAGGTTTCCGCGGCACGACGGCATCGTGCTCTCGACAGTCGTGATGCACACTCGCAGCCGCCGCGCTACGGGCGCCTGTCGGGCGTGGCCTGGCCCCGTGGGTTTGTGAGTAGCTTTCTCTGAGTGGTTCCATTTGCAATTCGTTTAATGGTTTCATATAGGATATGTGCAAGCAAATGAAGTCTGATGCTTCATTTCTTCACAATCTAAAAGTTTATCCTTCTGAACTATGTAGATACATGAGATTAGCCTGCCATTTCGGTGAAAGAAAAGTTATATTCAGAGAACCTAATAGCTTTGCAAGCATCACTGTCGTAAGAGCACTTAAAACAAATGAGTGTGTAATTTGAAAGAAATTCTCCAAGTACGTGCTGAGGATGAAAATGCTTTGTGGAGAATACAGAGTAAACTTTTCTAACATAGACACATTGTTTTAGACATATTGTGGGATTTTTAATTTGTTTCAAATTTGGATTGTTCTTGAAATAAAAAGAATCCCTCTTGTTTTTTGACATCATGCAAGGCGGTGATTTCTTTATTTGCTCAACCGGTATCTCCCCACACATATCTATGCAGGTGCAGGCCCGTGGGAGGGCCGGCTCTCGGTAGGATGGAGGCGGGGCGCTCCTGGAGTGACTGCTGCGTGGGACGCGCACAAGATTCCTTGGAGCAGGGGCCTCTGCTCGTGTCAACAGGGCGGCCTGGCTGTGGACGGGCCGGATACTCTGCCTCCACTCTTTCCGGGGTGACATTTTAGCTGGGAATAGTAGTAAACTGGCTGCTTGCAGTCACCATCCACATGGAGGGGTCACTAAGCTGGAGCAAATAGAGGAGCCTGAGAAGATTACGTTTCCTAGGGAAAATGTAAGGGCATGTGCTTAGATTAAAACAAAAGCAACCTCACAAAGGTCAGATAGATGATGGGTCATGAATCTCTGGATCAGAATATATACAGAAATGATGTAAGGTTTTTGATCGAATATAAATTCTAAGTCAGCAATGGTGAGCATTCTTCTTGAACCTGGTGATATCCTGCTTTTTATTCCTAACCATCTTGTCCCTCGACTCAGATTGGGTGGAGAGTACCTGAATAAGGGCTTGACTTGGGGCTTCCCACTGAAAGGTGAGAAAGGTGGTATCGTGGGAGTGTCTCGTAAGTGGGACTGATAAGAGAATAAGAATATTATTAAATCATAAAATGCAGGATTGCTCTGTAAATGGACATAATGTCAGATTTACCCCAAGAGATTGATTTGGGAGCCTCTTGGAGGGGTTATTTGTTCAAGTATACAAGGAGCCTCTTTATAAAGCCGTCTGTGACTAATGCTATTGCGTCGAGGAAATGTTAAGGAAGGGGCTGTATTGGCCATAAGGAATAGGTAACCGTAGGGCTAAGAGGAATTGGCTCTCTGAATGATGACTACTGTAGCTAAATTCCAAACATTTGAGCTAATCGTTCTTGAAAAGCAATTGTGGCTAGAGGATCTTGTGTTTTCCAGTTGCTGAGTTAGAGTATGTGTGTGTATCATATATACATGCACATCTTTTCTTTTATAAAATGTTATTGAAGTATATCATTAATACATGAACATACATAAGCAATAAGTGTATGCTAAATTTTGTTAATTTACAAAACAAGCATGCATATCATCTTACAAGGCTCCATATGCCTCACCAATACCTTGCTCTGTTGTGAAACATTTGTTACAAACTATGAAAGTGCATCATCAGAATATCACTACTAACTGTAGCCCATGTCTTACATTTGGTGTCTTTCCCCCCAGTCCCTCTTCCACCACTGGATTCCCTCTGTTGACGGCCCCATGTTTTGCACAGTCTGTTCAAAGTGTTCATTCAATGGCTCTCGTTTCCATCACAGAGTTGTTCTATCAACACCTCGGTCAATTTTAGAACGTTTCGATTACTCCAAAAGGAAAAGTCCCAGGTCCCCTTATGCCTCCTGTTGTTGTCCCTTAGTATTGAAATGACCTCTTCTTGTCTTTGCTGTAAAATATGACGCTATTACTGTTAACCCTCATCCGTGAGCTACATTAGTTGTAATTTTCCTCGGTACCACCATATTCTTAGCCCTTTTAAAAGATTCATATGCCTACCTCGGTATCTTTACCAGAACCTGAAGCTGAGACTCCCCTAAGAACCACAGCATGTCCTGTTTTTCAGAAATAATAAAGTCAGGCTAGCCTTCACAGCAAGCAGCCTTCAGAAGGCTTTGTGGAAGGGTCTGCCCGGCTTTGCTTCCCGCAGCAGGAGAAGGCCAGGTCCCGTAGCCTTGTCCTGAGGATGAGGTGATGTAGCGTCTGCTCCTGCCCACGCGCCACGCGCGCCCATCGCTGGATCAGACCCTCTGAAGCCACGCGGGCAGGCCTCCTGGGAGCAGGCGGGCTCTCCTCTCTCCCAGGTGACAGGATCCTCGGAGAACTCTGCAAGCGCCTCTGGACTTAGAATCTCAGCAACCTCTACCTGTAATCAGAAGAGGGCCAGTGAAGCTCAGTGCGCTTCCTGGGAAAGACTGGGGCGTGGGGCGATGGTGTGATAAGATGATAGATCTGCAGTTGGAGGGGCTGGAAACTGAAATTTAGAAGCTGGAAGCCGCCAGGCTACATGAACGAATGAATGAACGAACAAATGGGCGATCAAACAAATATATCAAATAACTGGAATCACTTGCAGGGACTATTTAAAGCTACTGTTTGTATTTTCCTTTTACAACTCCGGTAATTGCTTCCTTTTTGTACCCTATGGCTACATAGATTTTTTTCCCCCATAATTATAATTTCAGCAATTTTTGCAATTGCAAAATACTGTACATTTAAATAGACCCAGCTGTCAGCTCCTATGGCACAGCTCTTCCTTTTGTGTTGTTAATTCAGTTGTCTTCTGCACACTGGGTGCCAACCTCAGGAACTCTTTTACGGGGGGCAGATTGATGATGGATGCCATCTGGTCTGATAGAAGGAAACAGATATTGATTTTTAATATTTTTTCCCAACTTGTTTACTCTAGGATAATACAGCAGCTGTGTGGCAGCTTGTCTCAGAGTGGGAAGGATTATTACCGCTGCCTTTTGATGAGATAAATTACCTGGAAGAAGTCGAATGGCTAAAGGCTATACTTTGATGTTATGTCGCTTCATTTACCCTTATGACTAAATGATTATTGATTTTATATTTTTAAGCTCTTGAAACGTGAAAATAAGTTGGCGGAGCAGCCCGGCTGTGTTCGCTTTATTAATTTATTTCTGCAGGGCATAATTCACTTTGGACCAGGTTGTGAAGGTTTGGGGTTCATGACCGGCTGCAGATACAGTTGCAAAGAAATGGCTTATTTATATAGTCATTGCGAGCAGTCCCCAAATCAATACAGTCTGGGATTGGATGATTAAACTCAGTCCCTTTGTGGGACTCGCTCTTGTAGCAGGTGCTGAAATGCTCTTGACTGGGGCAGGTTCATGTGATCAAGTCAACAAATGGCAAGTTTGTTCAAGCTGAAATATTATTTTTTTGGCTCATCATTTTTTTTATCTGCTGTGTTCACTCAATGACATTTTAACAGCCTGGAAAAAAAACAGCGGTTGATTGACTCCTTCAGTGAAGGCAGTAATCTGCATTCCGGCTCCTCTCGAAGCCTGGAGACTCGGCTTGTCTGAGGGTGGGTTTTGGGGGCTGCTTTGATCAGCCGGCCCAGGCCGCAGGAGCCGGAGGTGCACACTGAACCTTTAAATACTCATCGCAGCTCAAAACAGCTCGGAGCGCTTGTGTGCGGCAGACACCTCCTCTTTCTGTGACGCACTGCCCTTTCTGTCACCATTTAGCATGCTGGCCCTGCTTAGCGTGTGTCTGACACAGGCCTGCACCACTCCATTTCCTACGTTTCACTCCCTGAGAAAAATGCAGAAACGCTGACGAGAGAAAACACAGCTATTTTCTACTGTTGACTTTTCATAATTTTCCTTTAATTTGTTGGCACGGATTTTGATATCCTCTCCCCCCAACACACATCTATTCTTTGTTAATAATAAAATTTGGTTGGCTTACTGAGCTTCCTAGGCGTTTCTTAGGTTGAGTTTCAAGTCTGAAATCGGGAGATTTGCCTTTATTGTGTAATCTTCTCTACTCTCCCCCAAACGTCGAGAACAACCCAGATTCTGGGGAAAACATGAGCACGAAGGATCTGAAGTTCTAAGAAGACTTTGCCTTATTTATCTAGACTCTCAAAGGCCGGAGTGAACCCAAGAGCACCCTGTTTTTATTTCAGGTAACTTCTCAGCCTAGCAGTCGTCCTCTGTCCCTCATCCCTCCCCATTATTGGTATCCAAGCATTTTGGGAAGCGGATCAGCAAAGCTCACTGAACTGTCACGTCCGGTGACAATATTTTAAAAGCTAAGAATTCATGTATTAGTTGAACTTGGTAATAAGATTTTTGCCTTGGAAAGTTATTTCAAGTAAAGCTACATGCTTTGGGAACTTAAAACCTGTTAAGCAAGCTAAATCCTGTACTCGCAGGGTGTAATTGTAAGATGTTTCTTTTTCAAGACAGGACTTCTCAAGATTATCAGTACCAGCGGCACGTTTTACAGAGTTAAAAGAAAACGGTGTGAAACACTTTTTCTTACTTTAGTCAGTATATATGTATAATTAATACATAGTAAATTATATGGCTCAGTTTAAAGCTTGTTTAAATGCATAGAATTTGAAGTAGAATGAAGAAATAAAATAACTTTTGGAGCAGTGTAATGTAATATGTTGATCAATTTTACAGGGAAGTGGTGAATATTTAATTAATCACCTTTTGACAATTTTTCACACTGGTTGGAATCAAGGTCTCCATTAAAGCCGAAGAATAGCTTCATTACAAATGACCCATAAAAGTGTCAAGTGCTGGCAGCAAAGACAAGTAATTTCCTTTCCCTTTAAAACCCTTCGATGGAATGGTGGGGGTGGGGAGGGAGGGGACCGGCATAATCGGTGATTACAGAGAGAAGCTTCGGCAATAAATTTGACAGCTATGTTGGAGGTAGAGGATAGGGCTATAAAGCAACTCCATTCCTGCAAAGAGCTTTTAATTTCATTCTGCAGCATTGGCTTAGGATTGAGGCGTGCCAAGCTTGTGGTACTGGCGACTGTAAAGGAGGCGTGAGCTGCCTGTTCTCAGGTGTGTCTCGATGCCTCTCAGGAAGGGAGAGCGTATTCTTCCCGCCTTGTTTACTTCTGTGAAGGCTTGCCCACTGATGGGGTGGGGGAGACGAGGAGGTGACAGAATCAGGGGGTGCATTTGTGGGCTTGCCGGAAGGGCTCTGAAAAAACCTGATCCTTGCAGCTTCTCTTCAGCCTGAGGACAGTCCCTGAAGTTGATGGCCGTTTATATTTTACCGCATCTGTTTCCTAACTTTTTAACATTGGCCACGTAACCTTGAATTTTACCAACTTTCTGACATTAAGCCGTGGCATTTACAGATTCTCACTGAGTGCAAAATGTTTCTTTCCCAAATGACTGTGGTGAAAATCCCTTTGTGAAAACATCAGGAATCCAACAAATAATAGAGAAAATAATACAAAATAGACTTGCTCTTATAACATTCCTCCTCTCCATCTGCCTGAGGATTGGCATACTTGTGTTAGGGCCAAAACTCAGCCTTCAGGGGTCCTATGGATACCAGAGCCTCAAGGTTGAATTCCCTTTGTGTCGCGGCAAGGTTCCTGACGCTGGAGTTTAATTAGAATTGTAAACGGCCTTCTTAGCCTTAGAATTCCTCTAGGCCTGCCCAAAGGCAAAGGGCCCTTACCAGTTCCAACAGAGGCAGAGTCTGAAGGTCTTCTAAGTTTCTCCAGCTTGGACCACCTCTGAGAGGTTTCTTACCCGACTCCACTTTCTTTCTTTGATCCTCATTTACTTTAAGAGCACCCATGGGTAGCCCGGCTCCCTTACAAACGCTCTCGCACACACACAAGTTCAAGTGGCCACTTTTAAAAACTAATGGCTATTGACTTTCCCTGGGACTCCTGTGATGTTATCTCGTCCGGTAAAGACTGCGGTATGCTGTTGCCATTGTATCTGGTGATTGTATAATCATTATTGATTTTCCTTGTGTGTAGTACCTATGTCAAACAACCTAATATATTTAAATGGCGATTATTCTAGTTATATATCTACTATTAGATAAGATCAAAGGTAGTTAGCCGTGCGGTAGATGGGGGAAAGATAGCACAATGTACTTATGCCTGTACCTAGGCTATTATACAATTCAGCAACAATTGAGGGTATTTAATAATTAACTTTCTCCAACATGTTGAGATGTGGGCGCTGGCAGATGGAGGGAGAGGGTACCAGCCTTGCAGCCGAAGGCGAAGCAGAGGCACAGACGCCACGTGATGGGATGAATGGCTTTCCAAGGGCCCTGGGAAGTCATTCTGGTGCCTTCATTTACTCCTTGTTTTTGTACACATACTTCTGAAGAGATGAGACACACATTTAGACTGATGTGTAATTTCCCCCAGGACATAATCACTGGTAGTCCTGGAAGTGCGAATTAACTGGGAGACCCACTCGGGGACCAGCAGGTCTTTCTAGTTGAGTCTCAGAGGTGGCGCAGTATTGTGCTTCATTCGCCATCAAATGGCATCCTGCTTGTGCCGCTGGATAAGAAAGTCTGGCCTGGCACGCTCATTTGAAGGCACAGCAAGCTGATTTTGTCGTCGTCGTTGCTTCAGCATTTTCTTGGGTCAATTAGCCTTATTTGCTAAACTAACATCTTCCTTTTTAAAAGCACATATCGGCTTTCATCATTGGGTTACCTTCTTGGACATCCTTGTAATGTAAGTAGATAAAGATTGTTTCGAAAGGCTGCTAATACGAGTTTTAGGACAATCTCCTGAAAGGTTGTGGCGGTCAGTGAGAAAAATAAAGGTCCACCGGAGTCCAGCCTAACATGCTGAGTTTAGCTGAAGGATGGACGTTGATGTGCTTTGAAAATGCTTGCTTGCAGGAATGTCGGTGTGCCCCAGCCGGAGCCCCAGGGATCAACCCGGCATGGCCCGTGGCCAGTCCACCTTCTTGGCCAGTCCACCTTCAGTGGCTGCTTTAGAGTGCCTGCTCCCCATGTCTCCATGGGCACCAACATGCTCTCCTTCTCACATCATGTTCATCAGCAGTCATGCCACACGGGCGAGGTAGTTTTATCACCACCATGAACAGAAATCGGAGAGGGACAAAGTTATTCCAGGGGAGGACGGATTCAATTGAAATGTCAGGTTCATCAGCTGGAATCGTTTGTTCCCATGGAGCAGTTCATATTTGTAGGTGAAAAATTCTATTAAAATATCTTCTTTTAAGTGTTCCAAAATGCTCTGGACATAGCTTTACAGAAATTAAAACAGTAGCTGACGAAGAAGGGGAAACTGACAGTGATTGTCCCACATCTCAGATGGAATGGTCAAAGGCCACCATGGCCCTTTAGCCTTTCCCAGGTGGCCCAGCTCGGACTCGGGCCCCCTCCCTGGCCACCAGCTCAGCGCCCGTGGCCCTCGCGGTGCGGCCCGGTGTTGCAGAAGAAGAGACGCGGGCAAAACTGAAGAAATTTAGACGGGGTCTTCTTGCCTTTCCCCTTGATTGCCCCAAAGCCACACTGCAGGTTTGTTGAGTGCCAACAAAGCCTGAAGTGCATTGTCCCTCGGCAGTAGACTAAAATGATTAAGGTCAGGTTGCTGCCAAAATCCAGTAACCTAGCTAAGGCCCTTTGATTCGATTTTTTATTAGATTTACTGATTTTAACTGACTTCACATTTAGCTTTGGAGTCAAATTCATCACAACATTTACCCTTTAAACTAATTTTATATAATGTTTGATAGCAAGGTATTTCTTTCTGTACTGATTATATATTACTTTGTTTTACTTAAGATCATGGCTTGCACACTGTGGGAAATATTTTAAATGTCAGGGGAACATATTACCAACGGCTTTCTTTTGGGCTATCTGATTTTGAAATGTGAGCTTCTGTGTGCTCTGAGGAGAGGCAATCCTGTGGCTCACAGCAAGGGAGAAAGCCTAACGGAATTCTAGAGAGCAGCAGCGCTCACGCGTGTGCCCCACTCCTTGCAGAGTCCGCTGGAAACGACAGGAGCTCCCTCCTCCGGAACCACGGAGAGCTTCTGTGTGGGGAACTGGGAAGAAGTGGACACAGCTCCTACCTGTCAGGGAGCAGGCTCAGGTGCACTGTGAAGCCAGGTGCAGGGTAAGCGTGCGCCGTGTGCAGGTGTGACCCAGCGGCCTGTGCCCACCCGGGGGGGCGGTGTGCCTCCCCAAGCCAGCGGCTTCTGTCCGGGGACTCCCAGCACCCAAGGGCAACCCCTCTCCTGAGCCTGTTAGGCATTAAAAGCGTCAAAGAAACCCGTGTGTTGTCCTGGGGCCCCCTGAAGCAGGCCTTGAGAGAGGACGGGAGTATCTGGAAGTGTCTCCAGAAGAACCTGGAGGGGGCTGGGAGTGGGGCGCAGACAGGAGGAGCAGAGCTGGAGGCGGGGCCTGTCAAAGCCCCACGCAGGGGGCAGCGGGCCCATCCCTCAGGGTCTGCGCCCCTGAGATGTCCTCGGGGGCAGGGGGCTGTCTGGGAGCTGGGACACCCAAACGCCCATGAGTTAGGGACCGTTGGTGAGGGGCCACCCTGGGAGAATGTAGCTGTCACTTCCCAGGCACTGCCAGCCTAGACAGAGAAGGTTCTGGAAGTCTGCCGACAGCTGTGACAGGGAGACAGGTGCTGCTGGCTTGGAGTGAAGGCAAAAGAGGGGATGGGTGCCTGAAGGTGGAGATGGGGTCTGGGATGTGGATGTCTGAAGGTGGAGGCGGTGAGGACGTGGCTGCCCGAGGGTGGAGGCGGTGAGTCCGTGGCTGCCCGAGGGTGGAGGCGGTGAGGACGTGGCTGCCCGAGGGTGGAGGCGGTGAGG